>VSMD01015960.1:0-65103 GCA_008750895.1 Mirza zaza
TTTTTTTTTTACTTCAAAATAAGATATGTGCAGTGTGCATAGGAATTTGTTCATAGTTTTTTTTTAAACTATAGTCCGGCCTTCCAGCGGTCTGAGGGGCAGTGAACTGGCCCCCTGTTTAAAAAGTTTGAGGACCTCTGGTGAGGCATTATTTACATGGCACATATGTGTCTTTCAGTCTGTTCAGAAAGTTACTAAAATGGTAGGAAAAAAATCTTTTATTCTCTGATTTTAGAAAACATTCCCATTGTCCCCAGTTTAAGAATTAATAGAACTTGGAGAAGTGCGCTAAAGAGAAGGGGATTAAAGCCTTCAGTTTTAAAGTGTAAGTCTGATCATGGTTCCCAGCTTGCCAGGATAGCTGAGCAGAGCAGAGCCGAGTGACCTGCAGTGCCTTGGCCGGTATGTGAGTATGAACACACCTTCCAAAGGGGTCGACGTGATGGTGACACGTTTTATCATAGCTGGTTCATAGTCGCCATCAGAGAGTCTTCTGGAAGCACTAAAGGGGAGTCCTGGGGCCCAGCAGGGACACCTGAAAAGAACACACGTTCTTGGCCGGACCCAGTGGCTCACACCTGTAATCTCAGCACTCTAGGAGGCCGAGGCGGGAGGGTCATGTGAGGTCAGGAGTTCGAGACCCTGTCTCTACAAAAAATAAAAATTAGCTGGCCATAGTGGTGCAGTAGTCCCAGCTGCTCAGGAGGCTGAGGTGGTTTAGGATCACTTGAGTCCAGGAGGTGGAGGCTGCAGTGAGCTGCGATCACACCACCACACTCCAGCCTGGAGGACAACATGTGTTGCTGTCATCCGGTCCTGCCTTGCTGTTCCTCAGGGTGATCTGGACATCTGGCCATTTCTTTCCTTTGTAGAATGAAATTTTTTCTTGATAATTGCTCAGAAATATAGCTCCTGATACACTGCCTGAACTTTTGGAATAAGTTAGTTATAAGTTGAAACTTCTGCACTCAGCTCCCAGCAGTATGTGCCATCCTGAGGTGCCGTGTTCCTGGTGGGGCCAGCTCCTCCGGAGGAAGTGTGCAAATCCTGATGCCGGGCATCGGTGCCATTGTCCACTACTTAAGTGTTGGACCGGTTGCATTTGGGAAATGCTTTCTTGCAGTTTTACGACAAGCACCGTAACAGTGGTATTTATTTTTAACAGAAACGTAGGCTTCATCTTTGCTTCTGGAGTTGCTTAGCTAGAACTTGGAGTGAGGTGTCGGATTTGCAAAACTGCTTTTGTAGATTGGAAAGGTGCTCGCCTTGCACGCATGGCTGTCCCTGAAAGGTGGGACGCCTCAGGTGGCCTCAGCATGCTGCATGTGCCAGAGGTTTACGCTGGGATTAGAGCTGGGAGCCAGAGCCTGCTGGCCACAGGGCTCATGCTTCCAGTCACATGTTAACTGTTGCTTTTTGCCTGGCGGCTGTGATTGCTTAATAAACAGTTACTTCCGTAGGAGAGTTACAATGCAGTGTTTTTCTAAGTTCCAGAAACTAGTTGAGGGGTAAGTTGCACTGAAATTAGTAATTCATACAAATAAAAGTTAAGTATTGTCCTTGTTGTCTATAAAAATTGTAGTGAATTATTATAACTGACTGCTTAGAGGTGAGCAGTGTTTGTTCCTTTGTTGCAGGTGGGATATACCTAGTGGCACTTCCCCACCCACACTGAGCGGCAGTGCTGATGAACAAGGTTCCACTCCTTCCGCCAGAATTCCTAAAATTGAAAACTTACTAGTTGAAGAAAAGACATTGTTTAAACTCATATGTTAAACAATGCAGTATGAAAGCGTTATCCTGAGGATTTCTACAAATCTCTAAAATCTATACCCCTTTTCCACGAAAAGCTTTGAACCAGTAGCAGGGGCCAAGTTTGTTTTTCTTCAGAAATCATAAAATTATCACTTTAATACACGGTTTTGTTTCCTGTTTGGAAGAGGAGAAAGTAGCAATGGTCATGCATTAGGAAAATAATTAATATGTATTAAGTGACATGTTAAGACTTACTATCATTATTTATCACATTAGGATTAAAAATGTCTCAAAGCATTTTTCTTGATTTATGCACGCTTCTTGGACAGAGTATCAAATTCAATAAGCACTTTTTCCTTCGTTCTTTTGCCGGATCTGCTTATGGTTGCAATTCACAGGGGATGCTGTATCGGTCCTTTTGCTGAAAATTTTCTAGCTGTGTCTTGGTTAGGCAAAGCTTATTTTTAATCATATCCTTCCAAAAGAGCTTGTGCTTACGAAATACCCTAAGTACGTTCTTGCATGTTTAAACCTATTTTTCTGTAGCCGTCATGCGTGGAAGACTGGGTGGCAGGTATGACGTCCTCACGGGGCACATTTCCCGCTGGCGTTGGCGGTGGTCCTGGTGGCTGGCGCTCTGTGGTTGTGCTGGGAGGAGTGTCAGGGCGGTACCTCTGCAGCTCCTGTGACCCGGCCTTGAGCTCGTCCTGGAAGCTTGTTGCTCCACCAGCAGGTGTAGATCATTGTGGGTCAGTTTTCCCAGGCTGGGGGGCTCTTTCAGCATACAGGTTCAGGTTCCCTTTTGCTAATCTGGAAAGTCTCTTAGACTGCAGTTTCAAGCTTTGGTTCACCCTGCTGTCCACTTTGACCCCCTTCGAGGACTCCAGCTGTGTGTGGTGGTGTGTCTTCCTCGCCTGGCCTCCTCCCTCTGCTTTTCTTCCCGCCATCTGATAATCTCCACCTCAGAGGCACTTTTTCCTATTTCTCAATCATTTCTGTTTCATACCAAGCTTTTCCACGTTGGGACGTTTGCACTTGCTCATCTTCCTGACGAGGTGGTTTTGCAGAGATTCTCCCAGGAATGACCTCCTGCCTTTCAGGTCTCAGTTCACAAGCCACCTCTCCGGAGACACCTTCTCCGGCCACCCAGTGTAAGGCAGTCTTCTCACACATTCTGTGTCGTATCACGCTGTTTTATGTTCCTCATAACTTCTAGTTCTCTAAAACCGTCTGGGCTGCTCGTCCATTTCTACTTTGGCTGCTTCTCCCAGCAGAACACAAGCTACACAAAGAGCATCCAGGGTCCCCTGCATCTCCTAATCCTGGGAGGCGGCTGCCGGCGCCTTCTCTCTCGACTGCTGGGGACGCCCAGGGGAGGCCCAAGGGGAGGAACGAAGACAGTTACCCTGGACCAGCCTCTGTTACGTGGTGATGGTGGGCGTCTTGGCAAATAGACTCATGATATTTGCTATACAAAGAGTCGTCCTTATCTGTGTGATGGTTTAGCACCACCTGGACCATAACCTGGGTTGCGGTTACCTAGGAGACGAAGCTCTGAGTCGTGGCTCCCCCGGGAGCACCCTGCAAGCTCTGCAGGTGTTCAGTGCAAATGCTTCCCAGCCTCGCCCACACCAGCTCACCGTGCCCCTCACCCGGGAGCTAACAGGGCAAGAAGGCCCTAGGAGCCCACACAGGGTGTCTCCGGCCTCTTCCTGCTGTCCTGGAGGGAGTTCCCCTCGGGGGCCGCATCCTTGAAAACATTAGGAAAGCCTGGCCCTGGGTAAGGCCTCTGGTTTGACTGTCTGATCATTTTTATTAGCCCAACTGCCTAAAGCCCAGAGCCTCGCACGTGGCGTGCTCATGGAGCAAGTCGTAAACGTTTGCGTGAAGAAGTGGGATCTCACGTTGTTCGGGGGCTGGCAGAGCCGTGCATGGTTTCTTTCTGTAGCATTTTTCCTCCATTTTAAAGCAATTGTGCGAGAATAAGCCGGATTTCATTAAATTAGTTCCACACTTTAACCGGGAAATCCAGATCTCCAGAAATAAACCCCAGTTCATCGTGACAGTTACTGGAGTCAAAGTTCATAAAAACAATTGACCTCCTTTGGAAGATGCGCCCTGGCAGATATTTGACGACTCTGTCATTAGAGGGAAAGTATAGATCTGGTGACTCAGTGGACCTAACTTGAGGAGACGATGTCCCATTTTGCAGACACACAGTGGCTGTGGCCTGACCTAAGGCTATGGCACATTTTTAAAAGCTTCTCCTTAAGGGCATCTTAACTGGAAAAAGTCCTCAAGGTATGAACTACAGAAAGTCTCACTCTTATTTGAACTATTATCCCAGTATTCTGTTTTTACTCCTTTTACGCCTGTTTTTGTGATTAGTGCAGAAGGATAATGCAGCATTTTCCAGAGAGGAAATCGTGCAGGCTGCCGGCGGCGGCTGGGTTTGCTGCTGCAGAGGAACTGCTCAGCGTGTGGGGCTGCTGGTCTCCGCTCCGTCCTGGTGTGTGGGAAGGGCGCTGCTTTAACTCCTTGCTGCGAATGCTGCTCCGGAGGGAGGTGCTGGGTGTCACAGCTGAACAACAATGGCTTTTATTTATCATTAGCAGTTTGTACGGATCTGTGCAGAAAACTGCAATCTCCAACCTTTAGCATCTTTGTTGCTCTTTTCTGACTTGCCAACCTCTGTCGTGGACACACTCAGGCAAGGCGGCGCGTCCTCAAGCGCGGTGGTCTTGGTCAGGCAGGCGCACGTTGTTATGCTATGACACCGTATCTTAAAACCGCGGCACAGCTGTTTTGAGCTATATTAAGTACATCTGGGCAACGGCTAGGCCCCATTTCTCAGGATAAAATGAATTACTGGAAAATATTTTGTGGCTTTTTAATTTTGCCTTTGGATTTCCATGATATATGTTAGATTATAAAAGAGAGAAAGAAAAAACAAGGGATTTCAGATAGATGAGTCTTTTTCCCTGTTGCTGAATTTAAGAATTTGAAATACTTCATGGTATTCTTGTATGGCTCTAATGTCTTTTAATTGTCAGATCCAAGAAAATTCACTAATACATCTTCGAGTCTTACAGAAAATTATGAAAGGGAAACTAGGCACCACACAGTGCCTCCCAATGGCTGGCGAGTTGCTTGGACTCTATTATTCTCTGGTTCTGAGCAGACCTTCAGTTGTGTTCCTGAGGTCCTCGAGTGCTGATGTAAAGGCAGTGGTTTGCTGTACTCTGAGGTAACAAACAAAGATAGACCATCAATATTAGGTGGGATCTTAAAATCATCTGATTCCATCTTTAGCCTAAGGAAAATAAGTGCCTTATTGAAAATTATAGTGCTGGTTCATAGCAGAGCTAGGACTACAGAGGTCTCAGTCCTCAGTTGGTGCTGTCGTCCAATACAGCATGTGCTTTTTAGTACAACTTAGAGTTTTACCCATGAACGATTAGCTATTTTATTTTCTAGATAAGTCATTTTTTCAGAATTATACTTTAAATAATTCACAGAAGAATTCAATAGATATTCACAGGTATGTTCTTAAATACAAGTGTAAGTAAGTCATGTTTTATCTGGCTGACAAATTAGTATATCTGGATGTTAGAATGTATGAAATTCCAAAAGTAGAGGAGTGAAGAATAAGAACTAGAGCTAAGAAAAAAAGAGAGGAGACTCAAATTACTAAAATTAGAAATAAAAAGGACTTTTATTTCTAATTATTTTTATTTCTATTATCTAACTTTTATTTCTATTATCTACCAACTTTACAGAAATAAAAAAAATTATTAGTGAATATGCTAACTAAAATTTATACAATAAATTAGATGAAATGAACAAATTCCTAGAAAGACATAATTACTGAAATTGACTCAAGGATAAGTATAAAATCTTATGAGACCTGTAGCAAGTAAAGAGATGAAACTAGTTTAAAAAAAAAAAAAGAAAACTTCCCACAAAGAAAAGTCCAGGGCAAGACGGTTTCATTGGTGATTCTTGCCAAGCATTGAAAGAGCAAATACCAATTCTGTACAAGCTTTTCCAATAACTAGAAGAGGAGGGAACATGTCACGTCATTCTAGGAGACCAGTATCACCCTGATAATAAAACCAGACAGAAACATCAAAAAAATCGTAAAACTAAGGCCAATCTTCAACAAATTACTAGAAAATCAAACCCCCAGTACAGGAAAGGATTATATGCTGTGAGCAGGAGGGATTCATCCCAGGAATGCAGGGCGGGTTTAACAAATGAAAATAAGTTAATGTGATACATCATATTGATAAACAACACACACACACAATCACCTAAATATATGCTGAAAAAATCACAACATTTAACACCCATCTGTGATACAAACACTCACCAAGAACAGCAAGCAGAAGGGAACTTCCTCAACCTGATAAAGACCATCCACGAGGAAACCACAGCCGACTCCTTCTTCCTGGTGAGAGCTGAACACTTCCCCCACAATGAGGAAAAACAAGGATGTCCACTTCACCACTCCATCGTCACTGGAGGCCCTAGTCAGGGAGGTTACACACACACACACACACACAGACGTGTGCATGCACACGCATAGGCACACACATGCACGCGAACACGGGCACACACACATGGACTTACCTTCTCAGAACTATTACCGGTTGGCAGCCTGGGGTTGCTGCAGGACCACCTTCTTCTTCACATGTTTTGTTGTGAAAGCAAACGTGCATCCTTGCAGGGGATGGGCATGGTCTTGTCCCGTGTGGCTCTGTGTGCACGGCGGCTGTGCTGCATGTTTGCAGTCCCAGTGCTTGCTGCGCCTGCCGTGCGGTCTCAGAGATGCCTTTCGCCTCTGACTTTTCTGCCTGTTGAGCACAGGGCATGTGCGGCCTGTTGAATTAGGGCGGCTGGAGCCTCACTGCAGGCCTGCAGGCTTCGGGAAGCTTCTGAGAGTCCAATCAGCGTCAGGACACAGACTCTCCACGGTGCCCTCTTTGGTCACATGTGTCACTCCCAGGCAGCGAGTCCAGGTAGTTGCCTATCACCCATGGGCATGGGAGAGGAGATGCATTTTTTACGTTACTGACCCTCCCGACCTCGTGTTTTCTCACAAATCGCTTCACCAGCCAGTGAAGACTGCAGGGCTAGATCCCCTCTGTCCTGTGCATCCTGTTCTCTCGCATAGTGGCCTCTGCTTGGGCTCTGCTGCTTTCTGGAAAACCAATTTCTCCTCTCTCATTAGCGGTTCTGATCTGCCTTCGAGGCTCTGCCCACCCACAGCCCCCTGAGCTCCATACGACCTGCTGATTGACCCCTGTGAGCGCCACATCTCCACGGTCTGGCATCTTTTTTGGCACAAGCTACAGTGTCCAGAGTACGCGCTGAATTGCTGTCATAGAGAGGTGGCCTCATGGTGACACAGGCCCACCTCCCCTTCTAGGTGCACCTGTGTCCAAAGCATCTGGTCTTTCTAAATTTCCTGTCCAGTAAGGAATTTGTGATGCTCTTTGGTAAAGTCCATGTCTGTTTTCTTTCTTGTATTCCCATGAAAAATAAATGAAGTAAGCTGCTTCTTTGAATATTTCCTATTTTGATTTTTCTTTCTTTTCTGAGGTCAATTTTTAGTATTTTCTGTTTCTATCAAGATCTCATCTTATACCCATTCCCAGTGACTCAAAGCATTTAAAAAATAAGAGGTAATGACATAAAGTATAGAAATGCTAAATATGTTTCCATCAAAATTACCTTTTAAAAGGTAAAAAATGAAAACTTGAAGTTCATATTTCAAGAAATTATTCAAAAACTTTCACCTTTATTAAAATTTAAAGTATACAGTTGCTAAGTGTACAATTCATTATATTCAAACTTTAAATAAAGCTGAAATGTTTTAGTTCTCTTAAAACTTTAATGATATTTTTAGAGGGAAGAAAAACAATTTACAGCCCGTCATCCAAGTCCTCTCCACTTGCCAACGTGAAGAATAGTTACTACACGTCACGTGCAATATCTAGACACGCTGCTGCACAAAGAGCATAACTGTTTAATAATGCAGAGTATCATCACTTACTGCTGCCATTTCACATTAGCTCTCGAGCATGAATTGGCGCAGAGGAGCAGCATTAAATGGACACTTTGGCACACAGGGAAATAGCACTCGGTTCTGCAGGAATCTGTCATCCCGGCTGTCTTGGAGGAAGCAGCTGACAAGTTACTGACATTGTCTTTCTCTGACCCAAGAGCTTCCACTCATGCTCCCCAGTGTCGGGGCAGCCTTCACTGGATTAGGACATGAGTGCTGTCTGTTTCCAAAGGCAGTGGTGTTCTTTACTGGTTCAGGACAGAGTCAGGGCACGAACTCCAGTTGGAAGAAGAAAATAAGGTTCAATGACATTCTTACCTCTAGAAAACTTCATTGCTTCCTGACTCTGCACCACAAACCCAGAACTGCACTCCAGAGTTTGAAAACTGACCTAAGAAAACAGAACCACCAGCAGCAATCCACTTAATGAAATGTGAAAGTCAAGAGAGTATAATTTCACATATAAAATGTAATCCATCCATCTACTTATGCAACACATATCTAATGAGTGCCATGAAAACAGTAGTGAATTAGGCTGGTGAGATCCTTGTTTTCATGGAAATTAATCTAGTGAAGAACACAGACCAAAAAAAAAAAAAACAAAAAAACCCAAAAAAGTCAGGCAGTGCTGGGTGCTGTGGCAGAGCTGGTGGGCGGGCGGGGTTTGACACAGCAACCGCTGTGTGTGGAAGGCCCGGGGACCCCAGCACATGTGAGCTCCGTGAGGTGCTGGAAGACGTTGCCGTGTCTCAGAAGTGAGATGCACATGCATGTGTGTGTCAGGAAAGTTTGAGATAACTTTTAGAAATGTAGTTCTCTAATCACAGAATTCAGACCTATGGCTCAGGGCAAATTTAGAATTCAGCCCTTTGGTAATTGGTGCATTATTTTTACTGAATTTGCAGAACGGAGAGGTTGACTGCGTTTGAGTGAGGCTGCCGTGGAGCAGGGCTGCGTTGCACCCGCACTAGCAGCTCACACTCGGGGTCGCCAGCGTGAGGGAGCAGACGAAACCACAGAGGCAGGGCCCAGGCCTGTCCCGACACAGCAGAGGTAGCTGCCTCCTCCAGGGATGCACACGGCCCTGCGTGTCATGCAGCGTGGACGGAAGGTGCTGGCGTGGCTGCCCAGGGAGAACAGGGCAGCGTCTGTAAACTCTGGTGAGGAGAACGAGAGACTTACAAAAAGGGGATAAGAGGAAAGGCGCATCTCCAAACTAGTCGCCGACGGCTTGTTATTTTCTCCCTTCTGAGTGGGGATTTCTCCAGGTCTGGAGCCGAGGTGTCCCGGGTGGCACGCAGGCCGGCCAGGGCGAGGGAGCCTGCGTCTCCCCGGACATACTTGCAACTGTTTGTGTTTGCAGCTTTTGAGCCATGGCCATGGAAGATGGTTCATATTATGTTTAATGGTTGTTGACCCAGAATCCAGCCAGTGGGAGAGATTTGTTCCTGATGGTTTGGCAAAGCCCTGGGCTCTGCTAACACTCAGTGCGGTGGCTCCCGGCCCGAGCACATTGTGGTCACACTGCAGGAATGTGACAGTTGGACTGTAGCTCTAGTTCTGCTCAATTTCTTTGTAAATGATTTATAAACTCAACTTGAAAAATTTATCTTTAAATAAGTTGCAGCATTTTAGTGATACTCAACACATAGGATTCCTATTACACATCTAATTCTATTATTACTGATCATTGCACAGCACTAATGAAGTTCGTAAATTACAAAAATATGGCATCTTTTTTTACATTTAAGAATAAGTAGTATAAAAGTGAACAACCACATAATTCCAAGGGAAAGGATACAATGACAAAATTTTCCATGTATAAAATCCCACAATGTAAAGGTTTACGCAAACTTTGATGCATTTGTACTTATAGTAATCTAACGGATATTTTTACATTTTGGTCCTTTTGAACAACCCTATCCAAAGTGTATTTGTTTCAGGTATTCACTGAAAGACAAGTTACAGTTGAATTAGAAAGTGGATCATAACTCCGACTTAATATAAGTATAATTGGCTATGTTAAAAAAATCTCTATTAGTAGAATCTATAGGGTATGCAGGTATTTTATGGGAAATGTAAGATGCAGATACAAAAATAATACATTGGTGGAATTTTTTTAACTTCAGAGAGATCATTTCTGAATATTTTCTCACTAAAGAAACAAAATAAACTATTTTGGAAAATGAAAAATATGAATGGAGAAAACAAAAAAAAAATGAACAAAAGGAAAAACACAACACTGATTGCCATTAACTGGTCCCCCTGTAGAGGTCTCCACTGTTAACGTGCTACTGTGTATATGTGCAGACGTTCTGTCCTGAATGTGAGGGTATGTGTGTGTCTATACACACATGCACACACATGCACACGCACAGGAAGGTGGGGGTCCTATTGCAAATGCTGTTTATTAGCCTGACTTTTCACCAACTTAGTATTGATAGCTGCATATAATTCTATTATGTGAGTGTTCTATAATCTGTTTAATTCATCTCCTGTTGTACATTCAGATAGCTTCCAATTTGTTTCACAAATACATACAATGCTGTGATGAGCATCCTTGTGAACATATTTTTTAAATTTGTGTGACTATTTCTTCATAATAATTTTTAGAAATTTAACTGCTGAGTCAATGCCCTTAATTTGTAATAGCTTTTGAAAAATATTGCCAAGTTTTCTCCAGAAAGTTTGGGCCAACTTATATGTCTTCTAATACAGTGTGAGGAAACTGTTTGTCTACATCAAACAATAACAATTTTAATATTACTTTAAAAATATTTGTTAACACAGGTCACAAGTGCTTGCCCAAGCTGCAAGGGCCTAGGAGAGAAAAGAGTTTACCTGTCCAGTTCTATGGATGTAGCCCTTCATTCCCTGCCTAAAAAACGCACAAGGTGGGGTTTCTTCCACACAGAAAGCGTTTCAGTTATGTGATAGCAAAAAAAGGGACCAGTGTTTAGTATATTCGGCATTTGCATTCCCTTTCAGTCTTTTCTAATTCTGTAAAATCAGTTGTGCTGTCCCCTCTTTCCTTCCTAATTCAGTGACTTGTATCTTTCTCTCTCTTGCACGCTGCTTGCCTTTCAGCACAGATGTGTAATTATTATGCACAGTTATCGCTTTATGCACCTGTCTTTTAAATCAGATTGAAAAGTAAAAGGAGTTACAAACAAAAGCACATTTTGTACTATTTTTTATATTTACCTACCTTGTTACCTTTGCTGGTATTCTTTATGTCTTTATGTGGATTTGATAATTATCTGGTGTCTTTCTAGTCAGCCTAAAGGACTCCCTTCCCTTTGTTGTGGGGAAGTTCTGCTAACAATGGACCCTCTTAATTTTTGTTTATATTGGAATGTCTTGATTCTTCCTACAATTTTGAAGGATTTTTTTGCTGGATATAGAATGATTGATTGATCCTTTTTCTTTCCAGCACTTTGAGTATGAGAGCTCATTGCTTTTTGGACTCCATAGTGTCTAATGAGAAATCAGCTGTTAATCTTATTGAAGATCCCTTGTGTGTGACAAATCACTCTGTCTTGCTGCTTTCAAAATTGTCTTCTTACAGTTTGCTTATGATGTGTCTGGGCATAGATATCTAGATAACTGAGTTTATCCTATCTCGAGTTTGCTGAGCTTCTTGGATGTATAGATTAATTATTTTTAAACAAAAAGTTTTCAGCCATTATTTCTTCAAATACTCTTTCTGCCTTTCTCTCTCCTCACCTGGGTCTCCCCGTATGTGTATTTGATGTACTTAATCATGCCCACAGGTTTCTGAGGATGCTCAGTTTTCTTAATTCTTTTTTATTCTTGTTTATCAAATTAAATACTCAACTGACCTATTAAGTTTACTGATTTTTTCATCTGCCTACTAAAATCTGCTGTTGTGTATTTCAAGTAAAGAATTCATTTCAGTTATTGTACTTTTTAAGAATTTTTATTTGTTTTTTTTGATTAATTTTTTTCCAGCATATTGTGGGGATACAATGTTAAGGTTATGCATATTGCTCCTCCCCCTTGAGCAGAATTTTTATTTGGTTTCTTTTTATAATGTCTATATTGATAGTTAAGACACCATTCTCAAGCTTTCCTTTAGTTCTTTAGACATGATTTCCTTTAGCTCCTTGAACATAATTAAAGTAGCTGACTTAAAGTCTTTGTCTAGAAAGTCCAGTATCATCTTCAGAGACAGTTTCTATGGTTTGCTTCTTTTTCTGTGTACCATAGTTTTTGTTTCCTTGCTTGCCTCATTTTTTGTTGTTGTTGAAAACTGGGTTATTTTGAACATTATAAGGTGGCCACTATGGAAATCAGATTTGTTGTTCTTTCTGCTTGTTATAGTTGTTTTGGTTTTTAGTGATGTTTCTGAACTAGTTCTGTAAATTCTCTATGCATCTTTGTTATTTATGGCCACAAAGTCTTCATCCAGTTAACTTAGTTGTCAACTAGTGATTAGACATATATTTCCTGAAGTGCCTGGAATCAAAACTCTCCAGGCCTTGCTGAGGTGCTGTTTGTGTGTATGTGTGTGTATGTGTGTGTATGTGTGTGTATGTGTGTGTGTGTGTGTGTATGTCGGGCACACTTTGACACTCAGCCAGGCAGTTCACAGCTCTGTCTTACCATTCACTCACCATTTACTTCCTTACAGAGACTTGAGGTCAGTCAGAGGTGAGAGCCTGGACCCTGTCAGGTTTCTTTTTAGCATGTGCACAGGTCTGGCACACGCATGGCCTTAGATTTCCAGGAGTGTAAAAGCGCTTCCAAGCCCTACAGACACCCCACTCTCTGGTCTTTCCTCTCGAGGTCTTTGGTTCATGTGTTGTTTGTCCCAAATGTTACTTATTGTGCAGGCAGCAGAAACTAAAACATTGACCTGTAGATGTTTGAGACAAACACCCACCAGGCAGCTGCGTTAGCCTTGTACCAGTTCTGGGCCAGTCTTCCCGGAAGAAGCCAGGTGGGTCCCAGTGGACTGTTAGGGCTCTCTGTGAGTGAGGTCTCCTCTGCTCCAGCCAGCGTGGGGGACGCAGTGGCTATTTTCATGGCATTGCTGAGCCAGGGAGTTAGGAATGGTACTGGAGAAAGTAAAAAACCCCAAGCCCCATGGGTCTTGTTGAGACGTGGCTGCTTTGTTGAGCAAGGGCTCTTTCAGTTGCTGCAAACCTTGGTTAATTTTCAGGGTTTTGAAAAACAGTTTTTGACAGTTTTCTTATTGCTTTTATGGAGGTACAAAAGTTCCATGTTTTTCTGCCAGTTTCCTCCCAGCTATTCTTGTATGTACTTCTCCAGAGATATGTTATTTATTCACACTGAGGTTTTGATTAGGATTACATTCAGTTCACAGATCAATTTTCAGTGAACCGAGATCTTTATAACTTGAATATTTCATCCAGGAACATGACAGGCTTTTCCGCTTATTTGTAGTACTTGTATGACCCTTTTAAAATTATTTTTATTAAAAGGTTCTTCACAGATTTTAATTTTATCCATCTTATTTTACTTTGTTTCACTTATATTTTAAATATTTATAATAGATAAGTATATAATAAATGTGTGTGATTATATTGCCAAAATAATCCATAAAGTCTATTTTTATTGCATTTTCTAAGAATTTTTTGTTAGTATAAAGAAAAGCTATCAATTATCAAATAATTATTTTACTGAACACTTATTTGTATAGCCCTCATAACACTGAAGTTTTTAAAGTAAATATTACTATGCAAATAATAACTTTGACACTTAATTTCTGACATTTATGCTTATTTTATTAATTCTATAATTTTATTAAATGGCATTTTTAAACATTGTTATACTATATCACAGTGATAGTAGCAAATATCCTTGTTTAATTCTGAACTATTTTAGAGGTAGGTTTTAAAATCATAAAATAATAAAATTTCAAATAACAGCGAAGTTTCAATAGTGGTAGTTATGGTGTATGTGGATTTACTAGAACACAGTGTCAAAATTAAGCATGCTTTTTGTTGTTAGCTTGACACTTTTCCCCACTATTTTACAAGAAGAATCTTGTTTCACTGAGAGATTTTTGTGTTATTGTTGTTTATATTATTCTTTTCCCATTTTCCTATTTTTTATGTTGAACTATCTTTGAGAAGTGTATGCATGAAGTGTATGCAAAGCAAATGTCTACAACTCAGGTGTTTATTGTTGAGCTTTATCAGTAAGTTCTGTGTCTGCTTCCCCAAAAGCTGTTCAGTATTCAGTATTCTAGCTTTTATGATCATCACCTCCTTCATTTTATTTTTAATTTTAAAAGTATGTATTCCTAAAACATATGTATTCCTTGTTTCTAAATTTTAATAAATGGCACACAGTATATTTTTATGTTTGATCACTATGGATAGTGCTGCCCTGAATATTCTGATACATTTCTCATCATGCACACATGCACACATTGCTGTTGTCTGTATAGTTAGGAGAGGGATTGGTAGGTCACGGGAAAGTGTGTTTTCAACTTTAGTAGATAAAGCCAGTTTTCCAAAGAAGTTGTACCAGTGTAAGACCCACCATCTGTGGATGAGAGCTTGTTTCTCCACATACTTACCGACACTTGGTGTTGCCAGTTTTTTAATTTTAGTCTTTCTTATGTGTGGGTAGTGGTGTTGTATTGTGGCTTCAATCAATGTATTTCTGGTGACTAGTGTGGTTAATGCTTGTTACTGTGTTAGGTCTGTTACGGCATTGTGTTTGGTGAAGTAGCTCTCCCATGTGGTCCATTCTATCCTGGTTGTTGATATTTTCCTTGCTGTTGGTTTATAAGAAGATGACTCATGATTTTGCCAGTTACTCGTGTTTCATCTCCCCAGTTTGCTGACTTACCTTTGTACCTACATCTGTGTTCGCGGGTGGGCTGGAGGCACACTTAGTGGGTGAGATAGTCCAGTTCTCTAACTCCTTTTGTATCTGCCTCTTTGGGTCCTATTCAAGGAGTTATTCTTTACTCCAAAGCCATGGAGATAGTCTCTTTTATTATTCCTAGAAACGTTATCTTTTTGCTTTTCACGTTAGGACCTTCAGTCCACTGAGAAGGCACTTCTATGAATGGGATAAGACAGATGTCAAATTCAGTTTTCTCCCATTTTGGATAACTCATTGTCTGGGCACCATTTTGGGGGAAGATCACTCTCTCTTCACTGCCTGTAGCATCTCTCTTACTCTCTTTAAACAAAAAATAAATGTACAGGCCCATTTCTGAGTCTGTTGTGTTTGTTTGCACATCATGGTTTCCACACAACACTGTTTTGATTATTCTTGATTTGTAGTAAGTACTGGCATCCAGTTATCCTGCCATGTTCTTCGTCAAGACTGTCTGGGATATGTTTCCGTTTGTATTTTCATATGAATGTTAAATAATCTTGTTAATTCCATATTAAAAACCTAATGGAAATTTGACTGGAATTAAATTTAATTACTAGATTAGTTTGGGAAGTCATCTCGACAATATTGAGCTTTCTAATTCTTGAATATACCATTTCTTTCTGTTTATTTAGGTGTTCACCCAATAATGCTTTATCATTTTCTGCTTAGAATGTCTTTATACTCCTTTTGTTAGATTTCTTTTAGGTACCTGATATTTCAGATGATATTCAAAATATTGTCTTTTAAAAACCTTATTTTCTATATTTCTTCTCATATATGGTAATGTAGTTAAATTTTCTATATTGGTTTTATGTTCAGCAATTTTGCTAAATTCTTTTTATTATAAAATTATGAGATTATATTCTATTCCATAATATAATCTATGTTTAATGTTTTAGTTCTTGTAAATTCTTACACGTAATCTATGAGTAACGACCATTTTCTCTCTTCTTTTCAAATCCCATCACTTTTTATTTCTCTTTTGTTCTGAGTGCACTGGCTCAGTCCTGCAGTACAGTGTCGGACGCAAGTGGGGAGATCTTGTTCCCAGTCACGCAGGGAAAGCTCCTAACGTGTAGCTGTTACGTTTGATGTTTGCTGTAGATTTATTTTTTTATCATCATTTTTTGTAACTATACTTTGTCTAATTAAAAAGTTCTCTTTTATTTCTTGTTTGCTGAGAGTGCATGCTAAATTTTACCACGTGGTATTTCTACAGCTTTGAAATAATCATATGTATATTTTCTCTTTTCTTCTGATATAGTAAATTAGAATGTCTTTAACAATGTTAAACCAACCATTGATTCCTAGAATAAATGCAACTGAGCCTTAGTGCATTACCTTGTTAATAAGTGGATGGATATTTTAGATGCTATTTTATCTTGCATTTTAAAAAATTTGTGTTCGTGACACAGGTGGATATATATATATATATATATTTTTTTTTTCTTGGACAGTCTTGTTGGTTTTTTATTGTGAAGGTGTTGATTTTATTGTCTTCTTTCTTCATTCCTCCCAAGATAAGGTGAATCTTATCTAGACTTGGAATTTGTCGACGGTATTCACTTGTTGCAGGTCAAGTAGTTCTGAGGTGACAGCCACTGCAGCAATGTCTTTTGGTGACTCTACAAAGTGTTGCTTTGTCCTCTCTGTGCTCTCTGGAGTTATGATTCTCTGAGTGGTGAAAACAGAGATCATTTCAACTTCCTTAAGTGCTATGTCTGTGGCTGCTAGTCCGTGGCTGCTGGGACCTGGCAGGTAGTAGATACCAGCTATACACTGTTCAGGAGGTAACTGACTCTAGTTCAGCACATGTTGCTGTTAGAGATGTTTCTGGTTGAGCAGCTCTTTCAGTCTTGTTGTGAGTATTTACTTCTCAGAATGTCACTAAGTAGATCCTATTCCTGGGCTCTCCTGCTTAGCCCTGGTTGTGCTCTGGAAGCTACCGTCTTGGAATATATATGACTACGTCCAAGCAGATCAATGAGATCTACTTCCATTTATGAAACTCTCACAAATTTTGAATTGGGGGATGAACGGCAGGGTTCTGGATGTAGACTTTTAAATCATGGCCGCAAATCCTTGGCCAGTTCTTTCATCAAGAGGTGGGTGTTGCGCTCCCTCCCTGTGAGTCTGGGCGCTGTTGTGTTGTCGTACCTGTCGACCTGTCAGGTATGACAGCGCAGCGGCCACAGAGCTGCTAAGGCCGAGCTGTGAAAGCCGATGCAGCCTCTGTGCTTGCTAGAAGGGTCGCCCCTGGACCCTAAGCCACGCCAGGAGGGCCCAGCCTTGCAGAGGCCCCCGTGCTGGGCAGGCCACGAGGGTGAGCCCAGCCCCGCCGCTGAGCACCGCTGGGTGACACCCAACAGAACACTCACCTTGCTGAACTTGCCCAGTTACTGACCCGCAAAACTGTGAAATGTAAGAAAATGGTTCTTTTAAATCACTAGTTTTGGAGTAGCTTTTAGTGCCACAATAAGCAACTGGAACATTTAAAAATATTTTTCATGTATTTTTTATTTCATGACAGTACATTTTCTTAATCTGCTTCCGTTTCCTTGAAAGTTGGTGGTGACTTCATCCCTGTTTCGGTGTCACTGTGTCTAGCAGCCTTCGTTTTCTACCCAGCCTCCTTCCTGTCCCTTCATAGTTTTCTTTTACAATGAAAAGACTGACTATCCATGCAATGATTTCCCACATTTTTCCTTGAAACGGCAACGTGGCCTTCTGTTAACACGAAATCAAAGGTGATTCAAGCCACAACCTCTAACATCTAAAGAGGCAAAAATAGACAAAAGGTTCTATTGAATTCTAAAGTTGAAGTGCTCATATTCGTTGCATTAGTAAACTCTGGCCGATGTGTGGTCGGGAAAGCCAGGATGATCGAATTATGATGGCTCGCTAGCTCTCATTAAACACTTCCGAGCTTCATTAATCTTAGCCCTCTCCAGAATAAAGTGGCTAAATGGATTAACATTAAGCTTGAGGTTACCTTTGGGCTCTATGGGCTATACTTCTGCTTTGTAGACTTGTTTGGTTTTTCAATTAAATTAAATTAAATTTTTGGTCATCTAGGATATCAAATTATGAGTAGGTTTAGGAATGTTTGAACTTTACTTTCTGCCTTTCCTACATTAGAATAATCTGAACAATTAGTTGTTGAACTAGCACAAGAAACTAATGCTTTGGGTCATGGCCCCCTGGGACAGAGCCGCTTGGATCGAGCTGCCTCCGCTTGACCTTCCGCAATGATTTCACTGAATTGTCAGCTTCAGGAAAGTGTTGTAATTTGTTTAGAGAGAGAGCTTCCTGCCACCCTCTGCAAGCAACCCCCACCCCGCCCCACACACTCTAAGCCACAGTTGAACATTGGGCGTGAACTGCTAAACACTAAAACTTGATGTTTGGTGTTTTTCTTCCCCCCTCAGGGGAAAAAGAGGAGCCAGGAGAAGTAGCAGATTTTGTGTGGGATGATTTCATAATTTTAAAGACTAAGCAACAGAATGACTTGTTTTGTTAATTTAACAATGATATGTGACAACAGAAATGACTTCCTTTGAGTTGTCTCAAAACTTACCATTGGAACCTTGGAAAATAGCTATCAAAGAATCACTTATGATTCCATCTGTGTTGTCAGTTTAGCTTTAAAGAGCAGTAAACACACTGAGTTCCCCGGTGGTCGGCCTGCAGAGACATGCCTGGGTGACCAGATCACACTGTGTTCCCTGGTGGTCGGCCTGGGAGACACGCCGGGGTGACCAGATCACACTGAGTTTCCTGGTGGTCGGCCTGGGAGACATGCTGGGGTGACCAGATCACACTGTGTTCCCTGGTGGTCGGCCAGGGGAGACACCCTGGGGTGACCGGATCACACTATGTTTCCTGGTGGTTGGCCGGAGGAGACACGCTGGGTGACCAGATCACACTGTGTTCCCTGGTGGTCGGCCAGGGGAGACACCCTGGGGTGACCGGATCACACTATGTTTCCTGGTGGTTGGCCGGGGGAGACATGCCTGGGTGACCAGATCACACTGTGTTCCCTGGTGGTCGGCCGGAGGAGACACGCCTGGGTGACCAGATCACACTGTGTTCCCTGGTGGTCGGCCGGAGGAGACACGCCTGGGTGACCAGATCACACTATGTTTCCTGGTGGTTGGCCTGGGAAACACGCCTGGGGTGACCAGATCACACTGTGTTTCCTGGTGGTCGGCCAGAGGAGACACGCCTGGGTGACCAGATCACACTGTGTTCCCTGGTGGTCGGCCGGGGGAGACACACTGGGATGACCAGCATCCTGGCTGACTGCAGGATGGAGAATTCTTTAAAAATTATAACAGTTAAATTGTATTTAGAAATTGACTTAAGTTACATATATACATAAAGTTGAAATAGCTTTCATTATTTCACATCAAAGTATGGGATTACTGAAAAGATAAAGACTCATTTTTTGTGTGTGTGAATTACATTTCTAAGACATCTGGGTATAAAATTTCTGCACATGATAAAAAAGACGCTATAATTTGCCAAAGTACAGGTGATTATCATTTGGAGGGCAATTTTTAAAAATATATTTTGTCAGTTCTTCTCTTTTCTAGTTAGCAGGAAATAATTTATAATATTTTATGTATATTAGTTAAAACTTTTTAAAATTATTATTTAGATTGAAATCCTTTGGGGAAAAACAATGTAAACCATCACCTCCAGACACATGAGTGTGGTAGCATGTGTTTGGGTGAAGGTGCTCACGGACCCTTCCTCTCCATTACGGTACTTTGTGGTGACTCCACTTCCCTTGCAGGAGAGCAGTAAACTGATGACTGTGCATTGTTGTGCTTAAAGACTATAAAATAGAAAGTTATCTGTCTATCCATCTATCCATTTTTATGAATGATAACTTAAAAGCATGTAAGATGATGACAGATATGAGCATTAGCTAAAGATATTAAGTACAATTTGGGGGCTAAGATAACATCTAGGGCAAGAGTTGGTAAATTTTTTTTTTTTGGTAAAGGGCCAAATATTAATAGTAAATATTTTAGGCTTTATGGATCAGGAGACAAAACTGTAGATATTATGTATGTACCTATATGATAAGAAAAAAACAGATTTCCTCAGTCTTCATTGGCAACATTTAAAATATAATAATAAAAATTGATGGGAATTTTCTTCTTATAATACAGATCTGCAAACAAGAAGAATGAAATTATATTTGGGGTAGGAGGTATAACATTGTATTTGGAGTTTGAAGTTAGCATTCTCTAGCATCAAATTTGATTGCAAATGTTAATCTGTTAGTGCTAATCTGTAATGAAACTTTACATGTTTCATCTTTGAAAATATCTTTTTACATAAATAGGTACTGCCAAACACTGATATCAGTCTACAAACATTTGATTTTAATTGAGCATATTCATTGTTTGACAAGCATTTATAGAATTCTAGTAGATTTTACTCTTGGTATTTTCATGTTAAGATTTCATTACATTTCAAATTAATCATTTTTAATTGACAGTTATGTGGAAACTCCTCGAATACAGCAACCTAAATTTTGAAATGTGGAAATTGCATTTGTCCTTGCAATGATATCTAAAAAACACTGTCAGAACTGAAGCTGTGGTTTGAGTTTGGAAACAGTTCTCCTTCACATGTGTGTGGGAGTGGATATCTTGCTGCTTGTAACTTTTGACAGCACAAGGAGCCTATCAGCTGCTGATGTTACTTGTGATTCAAACATTAGTTGTCATCAAAATGAGTTTACCACAGGAAGAGTTTTACATATAAGTACTTTCTTGCCTTGTAATCTTAGGTTGAATTCATTAAGAAATAGTATCAAGCTAATTCCACAGTCATTCAAAGTTTGATAAAAATAGTGGAAGAAATTTTTCTCTTTCAGAAAACTTTGTCTCTACTCTGAGCTCAACAGCAGCAATAAACTTGAATGCTGCTAAGTCCTTGGTAGGGAAAGTCAGGATATTCAACCTCTCTTTCTGACAAAACTTCACAGAACTGATGAAAGTTAAGTACACCAGAATGAATAAGGTCCACCGTTGACAGTACTGGTTTAATAGCACATGATTTAAATATTTTCTACAAATATTTTCTACCTATTGATAAATAATACAATAAATAACTCTAAGATGTTAACACCTTACATTTTCACAAGTTTGTAAAATTGTCTAACTAAGACTTTTAACCTCCACACATATTTTACCACCACTAGTTATAACACATCTTAGCAGATTCTACTTCAGGTTGCATTGAATCCTTGTTTTCGCAACTTCTCTTCAGGTATTCCTGTCTGCAGTTATTCCACACAGACTATTCATGGAGACTAATTCTCAATCAGCTTAGACTATTGGCTTCTTAACTAATAGCTAAGCAGTATCAGTAACGTGTTGATTCATCAAGAGCCAAGGAAAAAGACTTAAATATAATCTTCCTCTAAAAAAAAATGAACTATTGTAGCATTACCAATGTCCTCAACTCTTGAACATTTCTTCCTGCCAGAAAGCTAATAGTCTTAGATGAACTTGTTTTGCCCTGGATGCATTTCTCTGCCTGCTGCAATCAATCATGATTTAATCAAATCACAGTTGGTGAATGGCTTTCCTTGTTTGACTAACAAGCCACTTAGAAAGTTACTTTGGTTGTAGCATGATTTTCATTTTTAATTTTATTTTAATATATTTTGCTGTGTTGAGACATTCTGTTTTAAATTTTCTTGTTTTTCTGACCATCGCTGTCCTGTGTGTTGGGACTATTGTGACACGTGCTCTGTCTAGTCACGTAGATGTGTCTTGTGTCCTTCCAGCTCAGCTGTAGTATACGCATATTGACCACCATGGTCTGCCATCCAATTCTATAAAAACTAATCCGCACCACACTGTGCCCTGGAAACATGGCATATGAAGGCTTCTCTTCTTTTCTTATTTTGGCATGATGGATGTGCTCTGGAAATTTTTTCTTTCTTTCTTTTTTTTTGAGATTGGCTCTCATTTGTTACCCAGGCTAGAGTGCACTGGTGCAATCATAGCTCATTGTAATCTCAAACTCCTGGGCTCAAGTGGTCCTCCTGCCTCAGCCTCCCAAGTAGCTGAGACTACAGGCATGTGCTACCAGGCCCAGCTAATTTTCAAAAATTTTTTTTCATGGAGATGTGGTCTCATTATGCTGCCCAGGATCGGAAATTTAAAAAAACATCATAGTACATCAGTATGCACAGTAGTCAAAATGTCAGTTGATAACTGCACTGCCGTGGCCTGCAGTGCAGCTTGCACAAGCATGACATTACGAGGGCACCAGGGGTGGTCTCTGACATAGCCACTCCCCTCTGCCCTGTGTCCGGAGGGCAGCCACAGACGGCAGGTGTGCAAGAGGGTATGCTGTGTGCCAACGAAACCATTTGTGGACATTGAGATGTGAACTTTATATCATTTCCATGTGTTACAAGCTATTCTTTAATGTTTTTGACTGTTTAGAAATGTAAAATTCATTCTCATCTCACTAGATATGCAAAACCAGGCAATGAGCAGGTCTGTTTCATGAGCCACAGTGTGTTTTACTCACCTTCCGTGTCAGGAAAACCTGCTCACACAAGGTGCTGCTGTGTAGTTAAGGTAAAGGACACACACTTCTTGAGAATAATAAATGTAGGTATACAGCTAAGTCATGACAACAATATTTTACTCTGTTAATGTACTTCTGTAAATTCATTGTGATCTGTTGTTTTACCTCATTCTTTGCATTGCTGTATTTCTCTCCTTACTCAGTCGGACATGCTCGTAATTTGGCACAATGTTTTGGTTTCACTGGACTCCCAGAGAGTAATTACTGAGGAGGCAGTATATAGAGATGGATAAATCCAGACATTTGAGAAAGTTACTCTGTTAAGATAGACACCAATAAAACCCTCAAATTTTTATCACTTACTTCAAGTTCTGTCAACATGTAAATGGGTTAAAATTTACAGTTGCCCAATGCCTGTTATGTGAGACAGAGCATTTTCATGGCATGTGGATTATAACGTATCCTCACCATTGTTTCACTGGAAATTCCCAGTGCGTGTGGTGTGCATGTCAATTTTCTCCCATCAAAGGGAAAACAAAGCTAAAATGGAAAACAGGGAACAATTAGTATTTGGAAGTTCTGCATTTATAGCTTCTAAAGTTGCATCATGTTTAATTTTCAGCTCAGATCAAATATTGCACATTTGTAGAGAAATCACAATTCCACTAAAAACAAAGGAAAATGTACAAATGTCGATGTGTACTGCAGAGTTAACTTCTGAAAGCTTCGCTTTTCAGTTTAACAGCTTGGACGGTTTTAGCTGAGTTGCATGTTTTTGATAACTATGGCGACTGAGGTGGTGTCTGGGTGGCGACATGGCAGACAACCGCAGTCCCAGGACTAGCATGTCAGTGTCTCCTGGGAGCTTGTGAACAGGTGGATCCTTGGGTCCCCGGCCCGACCAACTGAACCAACAATCTGGGCAGAGGGTCCGGCGCTGTGGGATTAGTCAGCTTTGCAGGTGGTGGTGGCCACACAGTCTGAGAGCCACTGGCACAGGGCTAAGGGAACTGAGCCTGTCAGCACTTCTCACATGTCAAAGTGTCTTCTCTGCACCTGAGGGCTGTTTGAAGATGCAGATTCTAATCGATTGGTCTGGGGCAGCCAGAGACTCTGCGTTTCTAAGACTCACAGTGATGGTGGCTGTTTCTGGTCTGAGGATGACCCATGGAGCGTGGAGTGCCATGGGTCTACTTGGGTTTGGCTCCCGGCTTACCAGGGCCAGTTAGGTGACCCAGGACAAGTCACGAAAACTGTGAGTCCCGTTTCCCTGAGTGCAGAAAGGGGATGACAAATGTATCTTCCTTATGTTGGTGCTTTGAGGCTTAAGTGAAGGGGTGCCTGTGCCTGTCTGTGACAAGAGAGCAATGGATTCAGCCTTTGACATCAGTGCCCCAGGGGGCTGAGACCCATAGCTTAACAGGGTGTGCATGTCAACCGGCATGTGAGAGAAATCTCCCGCAACATCAGTTCTTCCTCTGTCTCCCTTTCTCTCTTTCTCCTATGATTAGAGCTAGATCTTCATAATTAGCAAGTGATTTCTAACTGACTGGAGCTCGCTGGGGTCTTACGGATTTTCTGCAGTAACTTACTAGCAACACAGCCAGACGGATTGTATGTGCTCACTATTCATCTCCAACAGAAAATTTGCTTACCTGCAGCATGGTCACTGTCACACGGAATGCCATGTGACTTCAGGCCACCTGTTAATTCACAGGTGTAATCATAGCCAAATGACACTGTCTTTCTTGCCAGGTTTCACGTCAGGATCTACAGCAAATCATACAAGATGAAGTAGAAAGTAAAGTTTTCACTTCTTTCATAGAAACTCTACTGCCTAAAATAATTGATTTTCATATAAGCCTTGAAAGAATATAAAGAAAGTGTGTAATGTGACACTTTCATTGAACACAGATGTCTACTGTATATCTCAATATTTTGTTATGAAGATACGCTAATATACAGCAAACTCGGAAGAGTTTTCAGTGAACAGTTGCATTCCCACTGCATAGATTCTACCGTTAACGTGTAATGCATTTGTCGTTATCATGTGACCACGTAACTGTTCATCTGTCCCTCTTTCCACTTGCTGACCTTTCTAAGTTTTGATGAACGTCAAAGTAAACTGTGCATCACACCCCACAACGCTTCAGCATCTAGCTTGCTTCTAACTTACCATTACTTCCTTTTAAACTGGAGTTGGTGCCACTCACAAGCAAACCTTCCTTTCAGGATGGGAGCTCAGCATCGCACACAGGGGACCTGATTAATAACAGACTACTCGGCTTTTACTTTGCAGTTTTTGCACGAGATCTTATGGAAATGGCAAGCTAGGCTGTTATAGGCTTAAAATAATGGGGAAAGGATCCACTGATGACGAGAATTTAATTGAAAATGATTCTTCCACCTTTCGTGGCTGTGGAAACACTGGGCAGGCCCAGGAATTGCAGCAGAAATTGAAAATATTAACAGCTACGTGTACAGAAAGGTTCCCAGAGCATGTAGCTGACACGTTTACGTTTTTACTGTTTCTCAGACTCTCTGATCTCATTTCCAAGAGATGGAGCATATAAGGACCCAGTAGGTGACAGGCCGCAGGGTCCAGGGACACTCCCGGGGCCGGGAGGGAGGACCTGCTCCCTGAGCCCCTCACTCTGCCTCTTCCCAGAAATGGTCACACATGTGTGGGGAAGGGGACGTCATCTGCTGTCAAATTAGCCAAGGTCATCGTACCGATGGAGTGTCGATACAGTCATAATTGTCCTCAACTCCGGACCCATCATTTCATGCCCTCAACCTGAATTTTTCTCATCTCTTCGTGGAGTTGCGTTGACAGCAGTTGACATGGTCTGGTTTTCCCCCAGTTGCATACGTGACCCCGAGCACATTGGTTCCCGTGCGGAGCCGTGATGTTGCTGACCGGCTCTCATCTGAAGTCTCAAGAGAGTTTCCCAGCTGGACATCCTGACGTTTCCCTCACCCCACCTGGCCATCTGCAGCCCCTCTGCTCACAGCACAGCGAGGGGGCTCGGTCCCGCCAGAGACAGACCTGTCAGATGTCTCGGGATCCTGTATTCTAATAAGGCTCGTGAAGTGGAGTGACAACCTGCCATTTCTCTATTCTGACTGGGTGGAAATCTCACAGAATTAGCTACCAGTACTTTCAGGGGGCCGGTCAGAAGTTTTCCTGGGGGGGCGCATGGAGGACGGGTCCAAGACCCCACTGACATCCTCCGTCTACTTGATTCCTCGTCCCCTCCCAGGGTGGGTCAGTGTCTGTGGTGAGTGTAATAATGGTCTCAGATGTCCAAGTCCTGACCCCAGACCTGTGGCAGTGTGACCTGGCATGGCAGAGGGAGGGGGAGGTCCTGCTCAGCTCCCTTGAGACACAGAGGTGGGTTGTCCAGGGGCCATGGGGTCACCGGGTCCTTAGGAGGGAGGCAGGAGCAAGACCAGGGGTGTGGGGGTGTGGTGCTCCCTGGTGCTGCGGGAGGAGGAGGATTGGGCTCTGCCTGGAAGCGAGAAAAGACACGGAGACGCATTTTCTCTTGAGGCCTCCAGAAGGCATCGGCCCTGCCCATGTATCCAGACATGGTTTGGATGTCTGACCCACAGACCTGCAGGACAATGAATTACTGCTCATGGTTATTTTTTATAGCAGCGATAAAAAGCCGCAGTGCAGTGCTTTGCCCCCAAGTAGGAGGTGTGTGGTATGGATTGGCTGTGTTCTAGAACATCGTACCGAGTTTCAGTTGTGGTGGGTGCACCTTCAAGAGGCACAGACGTCGCACAGCACGGGAGGGGTCCTGCCCGCTCGGCTGGCGCAGATGGGGTCCCGGCCCTACGCTCCAGGGGAGAGTCCAGCCACACTGCTTTCTCTTGCCTGCACACGTAGCTGCCCCTACCTCCCTCCGGGTGTTTCTGGTTGCTGCAGTGCACAGAGTGCGCTGTGCCTGGTCTCCGTGGGCACCTGCTGCACAGGGTCCGGGCTGGCGAGTCTGTGCTGCTGCCTGGAGCTGTGGACGGGCGGCTCTGGTTTCCACTCAAGCCAGCCAGCGTCTGAGCACTCAGCAAACGGAAAAATAACACCAGCTGTGGCAGCTGTTGTCTCCCCAGGGACAGCGCCCGCCTGCCCCGCTGTGCGGCTCTTCCCTGCTGTGGAGGGCAGCGAGGCCCAGCCACGTGCTTTCACTCTGGGGAAACTCCCCGGCACCGGGCAGCTGGGGACAGCAGGAGGGCAGCAAGGCACAGCCACGCGCTTTCACTCTGGGGAGACTCCCCAACACCGGGCAGCTGGGGACAGCGGGAGGGCAGCGAGGCCCAGCCACGCGCTTTCACTCTGGGGAGACTCCCCAACACCGGGCAGCTGGGAACAGCGGGAGGGCGGATCCTGGACGCTGGTGGGTTTTCCTCCGCCCTGCAGCGCACGCGTGTCCTACCCAGGAGCACCTGCCCCTTCTGCTCCCCAGACACTGCGTGGGACGCGCGCCTGACCGGCAGGAGTGCCTTAGACTTGAGACAGTCAAGCTTCCCACCGAGTGCAGGGTGACCCAGCGCAGAGGTGTGGCCTCGAGGTGAGATGAGGACAGCACATTTCTGTCCCCAACAAGTGAAAACAATGGCCCCCAACGTTCCTTCTTCTCGTGATAGAAAACACGGCCAGCATCGGCAGAGCCTTGCACGGCAGGTGCTGGTGACCGTGGCGGGGGCTGCCCTGGCGTCACAGAGCCCATCTGGAGCAGCGAGCTCAGCTCAGGCACCGCCTTGCGGTGAACTGCGCCGTCCTTGTCCAGGAATTGTGTGTCCATGCCGGCCGGGCTGGGGAGCTACGTCAGGACGAAAGGAAAGAAAAACTCTTCCTCCTGCAAGTCTCTGACTGTGGCACAGTCTCTGCATCCCCCACGGATGTGATGCTGCTTTTGGCTTAAGACTTTGTATGGAGTTGAGCGGCACTTTTCCTGTCCCCTCAGGGCAGGGAGCCAGCGCCGGATCTGCCGGCCGCTGAGGACGCCTGCTCCAAGCACACACCCGGGAACCGGGGCATAGGCCGGAGTGCACAGGCCACCGAGCCCCCAGGGACAGAACTCTGTGCACCTCCGTGGTCCCTGCAGGGCAACCTTCAGGTCAGGGCCAGCCCTCGAGTCCCGAGGAAGAGGTGGGTGGCCGCTGGGCCTTCCATGTTGCCACGGAAACCCCTGCCTGCCCAGCCCCTGCAGACGTCTGCTCCAGGCTGTTTCCGAAGTGTCTTCCCAGTACTGTGGGGGTGCTGCCTCTGGCAGCCCTGGGTGGGCTGGCGTCCTCATGTGGTCCTGGAACAGGCCGATCACGACCCCACATTCCAGCACTTTCTTGGTCATTTCCCAAGACATTCCTAGCACATCCACCCCATTTGGCCCCGCCACCAGTGGGCGAGGGTTTTATCCGCCACTCAGATGAACACCTGGCACCACTTGGAGCGGCTGGAGCTCGTGCTTTGAGCCCTGACGCTGCCGTCCAGATGCCCACGGTCCCTCTCCCCCGCCGCCACCTCAGCTGGCTCTCACGCGTGTCCCCACACTGCGTGGGGAAGCTGTGTTGAGTGAGAGCCTTCCCCCACGCTGGCTCTCGCTGACACTGGACCGCAGGTGTGGCAGGCGAGGAGGGGCAGGTCCATCCTGAGAGGGGAGAGGAGCCAGTGTCCTTAGAGAGACGAGAAGAGCTTCTTAGACACAGAGGTGGGTGGGCTTCACCTGCTAGTGGGGCTGAGCTGATGTGGAGTCTCAATCGCTCTGGTCCCAGGCGACGTCTTGTCTCTGAGCCAGGAAACCTGGTGAACTGTAGATGTGACATCCACGTCCGTTTCCGACTCACAGACTGTCTCGCTGGTCCTGTGGCATGAGACAGAGCTGGTGTTTCTACGGCGTGGGGTGTGACTGCTGATACGATCTGCTGGTCTTGCTCACTTTCCCCTTGGACATGCATGTGTGTGTGTGTGTACACGTATGCAGTTCTGCGCAGCGTCATCACGTGTGTGGCTGGGCTTGTGTATCCGCCATGGTGGCCACGAGGACCCCTCCTTAGTCTCCGTATAACCCCACACATCCCCACCCTTTCCCTAACCTCTGGCAATTGCTAATCTCTTCTCTCTCTCTGTGCTTTTGTCAAGAGTACTATGTAAATGAATAAGTCGACGCTCTCTTCCTTATTCTTGCTGGTTAGTGATCCGTGGTGTGGACGCACCGTGGTTTGTGTTGAAGGACATCTGGGCTGACTCCAGTCTGGGTCTGTTATAAGTACAGTTGCCGTGAACACTCGAGCACACAGTCTTTTGTGTGTGCACAGATTTTCCGATTTTCTGGGGAAGACACGCACGCATTCAGCTGCTCAGTACTGTGGCAGTTGTGTGTTTAGGTTTATAAGAGCCTGCCTGACTGCTGTCCAGAGCGGCTCTGCCACTGTGTGTTCCCAACAGCTATGCGTGAGTGCTCCCGTTTCTCTGCGTCTCTCCAGCCTTTCACGTGGTCGCCGCATCTGGCTTCCCTCCTCGCTGTCTCCACGTGGCCGCCGCCCGTCTCTCCCTAGCGCTGGCGAACCTGGACGCCCCTCCACCTGCTTCTCCGCCGCGGCACACCTCCCCAGCGGGGGTCCGTTTCTGCCTGTTGCTGTTTCCTAGCTGGACCGTCGGCTCTGTGCTGTCGGGTCCTTCGCCCACCCAGAGGCTGGTACTCGCAGACGGGGCTGGGCCGCTCCCCTCCCAGCCTGCGGCTTGTCTCCCAGCCGCCTCAGGGACACTGCACCGGGCAGAAGTTTGTGATTTTGAGGGAGAACAATGTGTTGGTTCTCCCCTTTGTGAAATGTGCATTTGATGTCAGGTCTAAGTGCTCTTTGCCTAGCCCTAGGTCCTGAAGATTTTCTTCCATTCTTCTTTCTAAAGGTCTTATAGTTTAAGACCATGACCTATTTTTCTTTCTAATTTTTTATCATGGTAAAATACACATAACATAAAATTTGCCATCTTACCCATTTTTAAATGCACAATCAATGGTATTAAATACCTTCACCGTGTTGTGTAGCCACCACCACTGACTGTCTCATAACCCTTTCCGTCTTGTGGAACTGCAGCTGTGCCTGTCCACGCCACCTCCACACCTGCCCTGGCCCTGGGCAACAGCCCCTGCTCTCTGTGGGAGGGGACAGAGGGCTGTTCACTGGGCACAGCATCCTCGGGTCCACTAGTGGGGTGGCCCACGTCAGAGGGGACGTGTCAGGCAGTTCAGAGTTACGATGCTGCAATCTCTGGAGAGTTCTAGGCCATGGAAGTACTCTGACTCTTTAGAGACGCAGGCTGGGGCAGAGATGCCACCCATACTGTGGTTATTTGAAGCACACTGTCTGCTTTTTCCTCTCTGCCCATTTGGACTGGAGGCCTGAGACACTGAGGAAAACCCCGCCAGTCATCTGTCTTGTTCTCTGCCCACATCTTCAAAGAACACAAGTTGCCCAGCTCTCCTGTGTTGGCAGAACAGATGTCGAGGGACCAGTTCAGGCCAGCAACCTTGCTTCTATCTGTAGAAAAGTTACAGCCCTGGCAGAGTCTTTAACAACCCCAGCCAGGCGTGTGGCTTCTTTTCTCTCAAACACAGAAGCAAACGTAGCCCAGCACCAGCTGCTGCAGGAAGTCTGGGGATCAAAGCGCACCCTGCTCCCAGCCCTCCCCGGCAGTGGGGTCCCTGAAGATTTGACGCCGTGCTTGCACTGTTACGAGAATGGTTCGCCCCGAGGAAGCCCAGAGCTTCTCAGAAACCAGCTGACGTGGCGTGTGAACTCCACACGGGGTCTGTCTCCTCCTTGCCGGCGGAGAAGCCAGGTCTGGGTCAGCCGCCGCGCCCTTGGGGCTCACGCCACGTAGGTTACACCAGTGCTGATGAAGAGTGCAGCGAGGGGAGAACACAGTTGTCTGAATTCAGTTCTTGCCAGGACACCTGGGCTTAAGCCTTTGTGCTGAAGAACTACTCCATGGCCTTTTGACGTGACGGGCTGGCCCTGTCCCAGCTCTTCCTGAAGGCCTGCAGGGCACGACCCCTCCCAGGGCACAGTGGCTCTGGGGGGTGGGGGGTGTCTCACCCAGGGAGACCTTTCTGTCTATCTGAATGTGAATGCCCTGAGTACACAGGACAGAAAGTTGCTTGAGAATGTAGTTTTGAAGCCCAGTTACTGGAACGGCTCATGGGGAGAAGCCAGAGAGACTACCGCAAAGCACTTCCACATGTCAGACTTCAGCACTTTTCAGTGGAGTGGAAATATTTATCCTGGATTAGAGACATTCAAGAAATAATGAAATTATAGAACTTAAATCTTTGGAGAGCTCAGCCTTGGCCGCACACCGGGACCACGTGGAGGGATTTCAGCAACGTGGTGCTCAGGCCTGTCCCGGAAACTGAGCTAAGCGGCCGCGCGGGGCCTGACGGGTAGCAGGCGCTGCACAGAGCCGCGTGACAGAAACGACGGCGTAAACCGGGCATGCCGTCTTCTGATCAGACGCTGACGCTGACGTTTAGGAGGGATGTATAACTCTGCACCGTGGGGTCTCCTTTTTCTGAAATCTGCGAAACAGAACTGGTGGCCATCTGGGCTGCCTGAGTGTAGAAGGTGGACAGTCCTGCGTGCCTCAGCTCCCCCTGCCAGGAGCCCCACGGAGCTCACATTGTCTAACGCGAGTCAGCTTCAGGCTCTCTCAGTCCAAACTCAGTCTCTGCAGTTGCTGCCTCTGGCGAAGGCAGGTGTCTGTCTGGGACCTGCTGGCGGTTTCCGTTGCAGAGGCGACGTCTCACCACCCCTCTCGCACAGCAGGCGATCACGCAGGGCTGTGCGCCCACGGGCAATGCTGGGCGGGGTCAGAACACACTTCCCACCTGGGTCTTCTCCTTGCAGCTCTGTGAATGTGCACACACCCGCTGAGTGTCCCTGCATCTGCCCCGGCATCCGAAAGTCGGGGCACCAAAGGCGATTTCTTTCTAAGGTGACCCAAGTGAAGGATTCTTCATCGACAGGAGTCACAAAGGATTTGATTACAGGAAATGCAAAAAAAAAAGAACATATAAAGTCTCATATGTAGGCAGGCACGTTAATTTCCCTCAACCTGAGAATAAGACGACTCTGTAGGGGCAGCTTCCGCAAAATGTGGGTTCTGGACAATTACGGGCTGAAGTGAAATAGCTGCAGTGGCCAATGCCATGTTAGCAGGTGTCATTTATAGCACAGAATTCAAACCACACCCTGAAGCATGGTCACATGCTGTCCCCACTTGCAGGCGATGGACAGGTAGTTGACGCGAGGTCACATGACCGGAGCACGGGCTTGGGAGTCTGGGCCGTTTCTACGTTGAAACGGCCTCACAGTGAAATCCTGTCATCTCACTGCCTTCCTGCCCTCTGGCCTCTGTGTCTGTCTGTCTTTACTCGGTTAAGAAAGGGACGACACAGGTGGGGGCGTCTCCCTTTGGTTATTTGTTGCCTACAAAATACACAGAATTCAGAAGTGTCATAGGACAAAGAGGTTTTAATAATGGATCAAGAAAGATCAAAACCAGCTATTATTCTGTCCGCACAAAGAAAGGAAATTGGCATTGGCTGCGGCCAGACGGAGATGCTGCCCATTTCTTCCTTTCTCGGGAGAAAAACGCGGGTGGGACGGTAGCACCGAGCATGTTGTTTGTGTTCTACTTTAGGCAACATCTGAAAGTCTCCTCTCATTTCTAAATTCTTTCTTTTGATGGATGAGGCTGAACAGTAATTTCTTTGTGAAGCCATTTCAGAACTTTGCCCTCATCCGCCACAGCTTGCAAATGGGCCAATGCTGGCTGGGTTTCCCGCGTGAAGTTAAACCACAGCCCCGCCGTGGACGCTTCCACGCACCTGGATTCTGGCCACGTGCCTGGATTCTGGCAGGAATCCAGGCCCATCAGAACAAAGCAGTGCCGTGGATCTCTCTTCATGTAACACGTGTGGGTTTTTCTGCCGTTGTGCAGCGTTAATAAACAGGAACAACTCCGGGGAACTAGGGAAAGTGGACTTCCCCCTTGTCCATGACTTCATGTTCCAGTTTCTGTGACTTTCTGATGACCTCCGGCTCAGAGGGGAGAGTGAGGGAGAGAGGTTTCTGGGGGTAGGAGGGTTCAGCCAGTGGGGCAGTTTTCAAGTCAGTTTTTTTTTTTTTTTTTTTGGAGACAGAGTCTCACTTTATTGCCCAGGCTAACGTGAGTGCCGTGGCGTCAGCCTAGCTCACAGCAACCTCAAACTCCTGGGCTCAAGCGATCCTCCTGCCTCAGCCTCCCGAGTAGCTGGGACTACAGGCATGCACCACCATGCCAAGCTAATTTTTTTTTTCTATATATGTTAGTTGGCCAATTAATTTCTTTCTATTTATAGTAGAGATGGGGTCTCGCTCTTGCTCAGGCTGGTCTCGAACTCCTGAGCTCAAACGATCCGCCCACCTCGGCCTCCCAGAGAGCTAGGATTACAGGCGTGAGCCACCGCGCCTGGCCTCAAGTCAGTTTTAAGCAAATTAGACTGAATGTGTTTCTTTTATGGCACTTTTTCATCGATTGTCCTTACAATTCCAAACTCTTAACCATGATTGAAGTAGGGACTTGCTCATGCTCACAGCTTAGCACATATGAGGATTTTTCCAGGATATGCTGAGTTTTGGGTTCATTCCCATTCAGAAAACACATCTATTGGAAGGCTGGTTTGCAGATGAACACAGGGCCAGATTTTTAAACAGGCTTATCTTGGGCCATGTCCATGCAGGAACAATGGTGCATGGGGATGTTTGGGGTTTTTAAGGGAGACTCATGGTGCACTTTTGGTTATTTCATAACCAAAAAGGTTATTTCCCCTTCCCCTTGTTCTTCTGTGGCCTCATGCGTGGGGTTTGCCCCCTTTCCAAGCAACGCCCTGGTATGGAGGGAGCAGCAGACGTCACGGCCAGCGAAGGCTCAGCCAGGCCAGGCGTGGCTGCCTGCAGCCCCAGAGCTAGGCGGGGCCTCCCCTCTGGTACCTGTCGCTCCTCCCCGTCATCAAGTGCTTTCCCTCTGCTTCCTGGAGGACGTGCTGGCCGTGTGCAGGTAGACTGGGCGCCATTAACACCATCCTCCCACATCCTGATCGGAGGGGAGGAGACGTCTCTGGCCTGTTCCCACTCACAGAGGAGGTCGATGTGCGCATTGTAAACATAATGGTGTTTAGTACAAGCCAGGTGCTGTTCTGAGACTTTATGTTAGCTTGTTCTCAGGCTGAGTCTCTGAACAGGTGCTACTATTACCCCCATGTCACAGATGAAGTGGAGGCAGGTGGGGCGAGGTGGCTTTCCTTAGACGACACGGCTGGGGAATGGCGGTGCTGTGACTTGAGCCCAGGCTAGTGGGCCAGCCTGTGCCCTCAGTCACTGTGCCATACCACCTTCCCTTCCTGGGGGACACACGGATTTGTTTAGGGAATAAGGAAAGCAGGAAGGCTGTGCGGAACCAGATTTCAGAGAACGGTACTGTGCTTAGATTTGGGTGTGATAGAGCCTCTTCTTGCAAACATGGAAGATGGCTGTCCGTGAATGAAGACATGGGTCTCCACGCTTGAGAAAAAGGACATGTTTAAAGCTCTGTCTCCTGACAGAGTGGATGAAGACAGGTGAAGCCGGAAGCCTGGGCTGGCGGCGGCTGGGCACAGGCGATGGGCAGAGACCTCAGCCACCTACCCCGTGCAGGGTGGGCTCCAGAGGCGGTGTTACGAGGTGAGAGGGGAAGCCCATATGCGTAACCTGGAACTCAAACCTGATTTTCCCCGATTCTTCAGTCTCTGTTAGAAATGTCAATCAACTTTTTTTTTTCACATATGTTTTTTGATGGTTGATTTTCAAGATTGCTTTGTTGTAGGTACATAAGGTATTAACAGTCTGGTTTATAACATGTTTATAATTTTTCATAATGAAGTGTTACTGCCTACGCAAGTCCCACTTAACCCGAGATACAAATGACATTAGTTTATTAGTGGTGTAGCTTTCGCATGTCTCTGAATGCAGAGGCATGTTTTATTACTCAATAGGAATTTTGGACATGACTTCTTTCGAATAATGTTTTGCCAACTCCCATGATGTGCATTATTTTATTCCAACATGTGCTAGCATTTATTGTTTGTTTAAAATTAAAGCTTGTTGGTATATAATTTACATACAGTAAAATTCATCCTTGTGTGGTGGAGTTCGGTGAGAACTTGCAGCTGCAGGCAGTCATGTGGGGGGAGGACGCCCCACCAGGGAGACTGTGTGGCCCTGCAGTGACAGTCCCAACCCCAGCCATGGGCCACCATGTCCCCTCCAGTTCTGTCTCTTCAGAAAGTCATATAAGTTGAAAATATGGTATGTGTTTAGTGTGTGCATTTCCTCACTTAGCATAGAGCTTCCGAGATTCGTTCATGTCTCAGTAGCTCTTGCATTGGCAAGCAGTGCTCTGTCGTGTGGATACGTCGCACTTTGTGTGTCCAGCCACCAGTTTGTGCGTGTTTTGACTGTCTCTGGTTTTTGTCTGTTATGAAAAAAGCTGCTAGAAATATTCATAAAGAGCTCTTTACATGAACATATATTTTTATATTTATTGGGTAAAATACATGTGAGAGTTCTAGGTCACATGTTAAGTATATTTTGCTTTTTAAAAACAGCCAAAATGTTTTCCAGCTATCTGTACAATTTTGCATTCACACAAGAAATGTATCAGAATCCCACTTGTTTTCACAATGAGGATAGGGTATTTTTTATCCTAACAACAGATAAAAATAATGCAAAAAGGAAATCATAGGCCCATTTCAGCTATGAACAGCCCTGTGTGAATCCCAAATACAGTATGAGCCGATTGAATTCAACAATGTTCTTAAAAATGCATCCTAATTAAGTAATCCTTTTAAGAACATCATTCCCAAATGAAAGGTTGGTTTGGTGTCAGAAATGTTAGAAAAATCTAATGATCTAATTCACCATTTTTATAAAATAAAGAGAAAATATTTTTTCTCAATACATGCTGAAAATGCATTTAAGTTTATAACTATTTAGGATTTAGAAGAAAATCTTTCACAGTAGGAATAAAAAGGAGATTCTTAATATGGTAAAGTTTATGTGACAAAACTTATAGCAAATCTTATATTTAATGGAGAAATTTTATGTGCATTTTCTTTAAGATCAGAATGTGGCAAAGATACCTACCTTGCAGTTCCTTTTGACATAGTACTGAAGATCCAGCCAACACAAAAAAGAAAGAAAATAAGAGTGAGAGGATTGGTGGAAAAGAGAGAAAGTTATTATTTGCAGATGATTTGATTAATTTAGCTAGAAAAAACAACACAATCATTATGCTATTAGAACTAATATAATTCAGCAATGTTGCTGAATGCAATGTCTAGGTTAATAATACCAGCAATAATTAACTAAAATTAAAAATAAGATTTCTTTTATGGTAATACCTCATGTTTGAAGGTATCTAGGAGCTTAACTAAAAAAAAAAATAACCATGGATCATGATCTGAAGACCTTCCAAAATAAAAGAAAATAAGTAAAATAAACATGGAGAAAATTTTAAAACTCTATAATAAAAGTATGCTCATTGTCACCACTTCTATTCAACATAGTACTGGAAGTCCCAGCCAGAGTAACCAAGCAAGAGAAAGAAATAAAGGGCATCCAAATCATAAAAGAGGAGGTCAAACCATCCCTGTTTGCCAATGATATGATCTTATATTTAGAAAACCCTAAAGACTCCTTCAAAAGACTCCTAGACTTGATAAGCAAATTTAGTAAAGTTTCAATTTATAAAATTAATGTACACAAATCAGTAGCATTTCTATACACTAATAACAGTCAAGCTAAGAGTCAAATCAAGAACTCAATACCATTTACAATAGCTATAAATAAAATAAAATAATAAAATACCCAGAAATATATTTAACCAAGGAGATGAACGATCTCTACAAGGAGAACCACAAAACACGATGAAAGAAATCATAGATGACACAAACTAATGGAAAAGCATCCCACATTCATGGATCTGAAGAATTAATATTGTTAAAATGTCCATACTGCCCAAAGTGATTTACAGATTCAATGTAATTCCCATCAAAATATCAATGTTATTTTTCTCATAATTAGAAAAAATAATTCTAAAATTCACATGGAATTAAAAAAGAGCCCAAATAACCAAAGTAATCCTAAGCAAAAAGAACAAAATAAGAGACATCACATCACCTGACTTAAAATTATACTACAAGGCTACAGTAACCAAAACAACATAGTACAAAACATGGAACAGAATACAGAACTCAGAAATAAAACCATATAGATAAGACTAACTGATTTTTGACAAAGCAGACAAAAGCATACACGGGGAAAGGATGCCCTATCAAATAAATGGTGCTGGGAAAATTGGAGAGCCATATGCAGAAGAATGACACTGGATCTTTATTTTTCACCATATGTAAAAATTATCTCAAGATGGATTAAAGACTTAAAGTAAGACCTGAAACCATAAAAATTCTAGAGAAAAACAAACATAGGAAAAACTCTTCTAAACATTGGGCTAGGCAAAGAATTTATGACTAAGACCCCAAAACTAAATACAGCAATAACAAAAATAAATTAATGGGACTTAATTAAACAAAAAAGTTTCTGCACAGCAAAGAAAATAATTAACAGAATAAATAGACAACCTACAGAATGGGAGAAAATATTTGCAAACTAAATATCTGACAAAGGATTAATATCCAGAATCTATAAGGAACTCAAACAAATCAACAAGAAAAAACAAATAACCCAATTAAGAAGTGGGCAAAAGATGTGAATAGATTTTTTTCAAAAGAAGATATACAGATGGTTAACAAATACATGAAAAAATGCTCAGCATCACTAATCATCAGGGAAATGCAAATTAAAACCACAATGAGATACTATCTTACCTCTGTCAGATGGCCATTAATCAAAACAATACATGCTGGTGTGGATATGATAAAAATGAAACACCTATACTCCATTGGTAGGAATGTAAATTAGTAAAACCTCTATGGAAAAGAGTATGGAGATTCCTCAAAGAACTAAAAGTAGACCTACCATTTCATCCAGTAATCCCACTACTGGATATTTACCCAAAGGAAATGAAGTCATTATATTAAAAAGACACCTGAACCCAAATGTTTATCACAGTACAATTCACAATTGCAAAGATATTGAATAAACGTAAGTGCCTGTCAACAGGGGAGTGAATAAAGAAAATGTAGTGTGTGTGTACACACACACACAACACACACAGACACACATACATATACATACCATGGAGTACTACTCAGCCATAAAAAAGAACAAAATAATGTCTTTTGCAGCAACTTTTAAGAAGTTTTTCCCAAGTATAGTTCACAAAGATATTATCCTACATTTTCTTCTATTTATATTTTACCTTTAATATTTAGATATTTAAATTGTGCATACAACCACTAAATCCTATGTCACTCCACTTTTTTTTTTTTTAAACAGAAACCAGGGATTTACTCAGGTTGTATAGACTGTAATCTCTATCTTACCTTATAAACTTATCACTCTTGCTTTGTCTCTTTCATTTTTGCCCTTATTTTTTTGCCAGGTCAATTAGACATATTTTGAGTCCTATGTAAGCCTCATAATTATGAGTCCTTTTCAATAACAACCAGAGTTTGGAATGTGCAATGGTGAAATGAGTGTTCCTGCTTCAGCTGAAACCAAGCATTTACTCTAACGGGATATTCAAATTGTACTTTAGGAAAGGAATCATTCCTGTCCCTTGTGGTTTGTCTCTCAGTCTAACTGCTTTTCTGGGAAACTTCCACCTGCCACACAGCATGGGGGCAGCTATGACTTACCTGGCCGCAGGTGGGCCAAATTTTGAAACTGAAACTGGGAGAAACAGAGGCTGAGGCTGAAACCTGATGGCCAACCTGATCCAAGTTCTTTGTTGCTGTTTGTTTTGTTTCCTTTGGCCATGTGGATTGGAGAATGGGAAACACTTGATTTCCAAAGAGAAAAAAGAGTAAGGAAAGCCTGTATCAAGGAACAGATGTGGACAATGGAAACAAAGTCCTGCCATTGTTTACGTCTGTGCCTCTGGTTCTTCCTGATTCTCCAAATCCATTTTTTGTTTTTGGTTCCTTTAGAGAAGCCTCCATGCTCTTGCCCCATTCTCTTTTCAGCTACCAACTGGCACCTGCCACTCAGGGACCAACCAGTATAGACAGACACCTGGGGTCGCAGCAGATAGCCCATTTCATTTGACAGACTGGACATTGAGAGATTAAATTCCTAGCCAAATTCCCATGAATAAGAACTATTATGTTTATCTGTTGGATTTCATTGCTTTTTCTTTATTGCTTTTCCCTTTTTCTTAATGGTTCAAGAGTTTGGAAATAGAAGTGCCACAGCTATCTGAAAAATACTTTTATGTTGTTTCAAGAGCAGTCCTAACCAAATTATTAATGTTCCAACTGTCAATAGTATGAAATGTGTAGCAGTGTTATGCAGACTGAGTTATTTAGAAAAGATAAGCCTCATTTTTTAAAAATCCAGAATGTGTGTGGTTTAACATTATTGCCTCTCATACAATGCAGTTAAAAAAGAAATTTTAAAATAAATTTGATACATGCCTATGAGTATAAAATTATTTTGGGACTTGTAAATAAATGCAGTTTTGCTCCACCATGAAGTCAGATTTTTTTTTTTTAGCTTTGAAATCAGAATTAAATTCTCCCTGCAGGACAATATGTACTCTCAGGCCAAAATCTGCTCTATAAACCTTAGTTTATTACTCTTAGGATTATGTATATTATACACTCAGTCTGGAAATTGCATAGGTCTCCTGGAGATCTGTATCTGTCTATCATCTGTTTGATCCTATAAGTCTTAGCACTTGTTAAGTGTTTTCTGTGCATCTGGTACTATAATAGATGCTTTACATATGTCAACTAGTTTGAGCCTTATAACTCCTAAATAGGTTATAAATATTTATTCTAAATTGAGATAAAGAGAATTAAGTGACTTACCCCAGATTATGCAGCAGATACAGGGAGAACCAAAGTCTGACTCCAGAGCCTTTATAATCACTACCCTGAAAGTATGGAAGGTACTTACACATTTTAACCAAGTTTTAAGAAGTCCAGGTTCTTCTCTGTGCCACTTCTAATGACTCTGCAAGTCTATTCTAATGTAGATTATATGTATATCTATGTATCAGACCTTGGGCATTGCCTGTATGTGATAAACACTCAAAAAGTCTCTTATTGTTATTTATATATTTTTGATGTTTGACTCAATCAATGGTGAAGGCAAAGACTCATCAATGTCAACCTAAAAATTATCAGCCTAGGAAGCTACTGAATGATTGACAATACACAACCTGCTATGGTCTGAATGTTGGTATCCCCCAAATTTCCTATATTGGCACTTAATACACAATGTGATAATATTAACAGGTGAGGCCTTTAGGAGATACTTAAGTCCTCATGAATGGGATTAATGCCTTATAAGAGAGGTTGAAAGGAACACCCCTACCCCTCCCACCAGGTAAGGATGTGGCAAGAAGTTGCCATCTGGGAAGCAGAGAACAGCCCTCACTCGCTAAGAGTCTGCTGATGCCTTGATCTTAGACTTCCAGCCTACAGAACTGTGATCAGTACATTTATCTTCTTTATAAATTACCCACTTTAAGGTATTTTGTTATAGTAGCCCAAACAGACTAAAATGCCACGTAAGATATTATTGGGGCACCTTAAAACTAGCAATGTCTTAGAAAAGAAGAAATGTGATAGTTTAGAAAAGCTGAGGTGGTCAGGGGACACCTTTCTCTGCAGCAGCAGCTTGAGTAGATGCACCAGGCGGCTGTGGGAAGAGCTGTGTGTGAGTGGCTGAAAGTGGCTGCTGCCAGCATGCAGGAGAGAGCAGAGGGGAGAGGGGAGCACAGGGCGCTAGCATGTCTCGATTGCTGAGTAGACATGATGTCCTGTGATAGGTGTCATCTCCAACCACACACTTGGGTGCATCAAGTGCAACTTTTATTTCTGAATCTTTTATGGCCTACCTCCATTCACTAAACAGGAAGGAGAACTCTTGGTCAATTGAGCTAAAAAGAAAGACCCAATACAATAACCATTGGACTCCTCAACACTTTCAGCATTCAACAGATCATCTAGACAGAATATCAACAAGGAAACATTGGGCTTATTTTGTACTAACAACCAAATGAACCAAATAGATATTTCCAGAACATTTCATCCAACAGCTGCAGAATACATGTTCTTCTCCTCAGCTCATGGATCATTCTCAAGGATAGACCATATGCTAGGCCACAACAAAAGTCTTAAAAAAATTTTTAAAAATTGAAATCATACCAAATATTTTCTCTGACCACAATGGATTGAAATTAGAAATCAATAAGAGGAACATTGGAAAATATACAAACATAGCCAATCTGCTCCTGAATGACCAGGGGGTCAAGGAAGAGATTGACCCACTGGTCATTTGGGTCATTAAGAAGGAAATTTAAAAATTCTCGTAACAAATGAAAATGAAAACACAACATATCAAAACCTATAGATATAGACAAAGAAGTTATAAGAGGAAATTTTTATACCAATGAGTGCTTACAACCAAAAAGTAGAAAAACTTCAGATAAACAACCTAAAGATGTATCTCAAAGAATTAGAAAAATAAGAGCAAACCAAACTCAAAATTAGTAGAAGAAAAGAAATAATAAAGATCAGAGCAGAACTAAATTAAATTGAAACTTACAAAATAATTAAAAAGATCAATAAAGTGAAAAGCTGTTTTTTTAAAAGATAAAATTCACACATCTTTAGCCAGATGAAGAACAAAAGAGATAAGACCCAAATAAATAAAATACAAGATAAAAAATGAGACATTATAACTGACACTGCAGAAATCCAAAGGATCATTAGAGGCTACTGTGAGCGACTATATGCCAATAAATTGGAAAATCTAGAAGAAATGGATAAATTCCTAGACACATACAACCTACCAAGACTGAACCAGGAAGAAACTCAAAACCTGAATAAACCAGTAACAAGTGACAAAATAGAAGCAGTAATAAAGTCTGTCTTCAAAGAAAAGCCCAGCGCCTGATGGCTTCACTGCTGAATTCTACCAAGCATTCAAAGAAGAACTAATACTCATCCTAATTAAACTATTTCAAAAAATTGAGGATGAGGAGATACTCCCAAACTCATTCTAGGGGCTTGTATCACCCTGATACCCAAACCAAATACATAACAAAAAAAGAAAACTATAGGCCAATATCTCTGATGAACATAGATGCAAAAATCATCAACAAAATACTAGCAAACCAAATTTGATGATTCATTTAAAAGATCATTCATTATGATCAAGTGGGATTCATCCCAGGAATGCAAGGGTGTTTCAATGTATCCAAATCAATCAGTGTGATACATTATATCAACAGAATGAAGGAAAAAACCATATGACCATTTCAATTGATGCTGAAAAAGCACTGGATAAAATTCAACATTGCTTTATGAAAAAAACTCTCAAAAAACTGGGTAAAGAAGGAACTTACCTCAACTTGATAAAAGCCATATATGACAGATCCACAGTGAGTATCATACTGAATGTGGAAAAACTGAGAGCCTTTCCTATAACATCTTGAATAAGACAAGAATGCCCACTTTCACTACTGTTATTCACCATAGTACTGGAAGTTCTAGCTGGAGCAATCAGACAAGAAAATAAAATAAAAGGCATCTAGATTAGAAAAGAAGAAGTCAAATTATCCTTGTTTGCAGATGATATGATCTTATATTTATCGAAACCTAAATACTCTGCAAAAAACTATTAGAACTGACAAATTCAGTTAAATTGCAGGCAACAAAATCAATATACAAAAATAAGTGGCATTTCTATATGCCAACAGTAAACAATCTGTCAAAGAAACCAAGAAAGTAATTTCATTTACAATAGCTAAAAATAAAATAAAATACCTAGAAATAAACTTAACCAAAGGAGTGAAAGACCTCCATAATGAAAACCATAAAACATTGATGAAAGAAATTGAAGAAGACATAAAAAAATGGAATGATATTCCATGCTTGTGGATTAGAAGAATCAGTATTGTTAAAATGTCCATACTATCTAAAGCAATCTACAGATTCAATTCAATTCCCATTAAAATACCAATGACATTCTTCACAGAAATAGAAAAAAATAATCCTAAAATTTATATAGAACCACAAAAGATCCAGAATAGTCAAAGCCATCCTGAGCAAAAAGAACAAAATTGGAAGAATCACATTATATTACAGAGCTATAGTAACCAAAACAGCACAGTATTGGCCTAAAAACAGACATACAGACCAATGAAACAGAATAGAGAACCCAGAAATAAATCCATACATCTATAGTGAACTTATCTTTGACAAAATTGCCAAAAACATAGGGTGGGGAAGGGATAGTCTCTTCAATAAATGGTGCTGGGAAAACTGGATATCTACGTGCAGAAGAATGAGACCCTTATCTCTTGCCATATACAAAAATCAAATTAAAATGGATTCAAGACTTAAATCTAAGCTCTGAAACTACGAAACTACTAAAAGAAAGCATTTGGGAAAACACTTTAAGACATTGGTCTGGGCAAGGACATCTTGAGTAATACCCCAAAGCACAGGCAACCAAAGTAAAATTGGACAAATGGGATCACATCAACCTAAAAAACTTCTGCACAATAAAGGAAACAATCAACAAAGGGAAGAGACAGACCAGATATTTGTAAACTGCCCATCTGACAAAGTATTAATAACTAGAATTTATAAGAAACTACAACAACTCAATAACAAAAATCAAATAATCCAATTAAAAAATAGGCAGAGGCTCTGAATAGACATTTCTCAAAAGAAGACATACAAGTGGCTAACAGGTGCATGAAAAAAATGCTTAACATCATTAGTCATCTGAGAAACACAAAAAGCAATAAAGAATACTGTCAAGGATGTGGAGAAAGGGACACCCTTGTACACTGTTGCTGGGAATATAAATTAGTGCAACCCCTATGCAGAACAAAATGTGGAGTTACAAACCAAGGTTACAGTAATACTAACTTTTAGACTAATCATTGGTTTTTAAAAATAGATTAGTCTTCTAAATCATGTAGAAAACAAAAAGTGGATTTATACAGTGTCATTATAGTAATATTAACTTTTATATTTACCTATGTATTTACCTTTATAAGATCTTTATTTCTTCATATGGTTTGAAATTACTGTTTAATGTACTTTTAACTCACATTGCAGGATTCTCTTAAGTATTTTTTGCAGGGCAGGGATATGGTAACAAATTCCCTCAGCTTTTGTTTCTTTGGGAATGTCTTACTTTTTCCCTCACTTTTAAAGGATCATTTTTCTGGATATAGGACTCTTGGCTGACACTTCTTTTTTCTTTTTGCATATAATCAGCCTAATTGTTTCTTTTATCCCTTTGAGTATATCAGTCTACTGCCTTCTGGCCTCCACAGTTTATGATGAGAAATGTGCTAATAGTCTCATTGGGAATCCTTTGTATGTAATGAGCCACTTTTCTCTTGGTGCTTCCAGGATTCTCTCTTTTCATCTGGCCTTTGAAAGTTTAATTATAATGTGACATAAATAAAGTTTGATGTGGGCCTCTTTGGGTTCATCTTACTTGGAGTTTATTGAGTTTTTGGATGTCTTTCATCAAATTTGGGGGGTTTCCAACTATTATTTCTTTAATTATTTTCTCAGTGCTTTTGTCTCTCTTCACCGTCTGAGGCTCCGGCAAGGCCTCAGTCAACCCACTGGATGATGTCCACAGGCCCCTCAGGCTCTATTCACTTTCTTCAAAAGTTTGTTCTTTCTGTTCCTTAGACTTGATAATTTCTATTGTCTTATCTTCAAATTTGCTGATTCTTTCTTTTTTTATTAATTTTATTTTATTTTATCATATTATGGGGGTACAAATATTGTTAGGGTTACATATATTGCCCCTGCCATTCCTCCTGATTCTTTCTTCTGCCTGCTCAAATCCACTGTTGAATCCCTCTAGTGAATATTTTATTTCAATTATTGTACTTTTTCCAGCTCCAGAATTTCTTTTAGATTTAATTTTAGATTCTCTTTCTTTATTGGTATTTTCATTATGTTCATGCATCATTTTCTTGACTTTATACACATCTTCCTATAATTCTTTGAGCACTTTGTGTTGCAGATCTGCCATCAGGTGTTTTTTTAGGGACAGTTTCTGTTATTTAATTTTATCTCTTGAATAGGCCATACTTTCCAGTTTCTTTGAATGCCTTGGGTATTTTTTGTTGAAAACTTGACAATTGAATGTAATAATGTGGTAATTCTGAAGGAAAATTCTTTCCCTTCCCCTGTGTTTGATTTTTTTTTTATTATTTTGTTGCTGTCAGTGGGGAGACAGAGTCTTGGCGTTCCTGCTCCACCAATGCCCGGCACCCTCTCCTGTGACTTGTTTTTAGCTCTCAAACTTGGCTATCAGTATGCAGACATCTAAAAAGGATATCTTACGCCCTTTTGTTCAATATAGGCAGGTTGACTCTGACCAAGCAACTTAAAAATATTAAAATAGCAATGGAAATGTATTTTGGATTAATGAAATGTTATATCTGTTGTATATATCGATTTTACTGTGTTAATGCATTTTGCTTTAAGATCTGGGACATTACAAATAAGGAAAACAGACTTGTGTGTTACTTTCCTTATAGGTTTCCCAGTTAATAACAGGTGATTGGAAGCACATGGTGTTTTATTTTCAATTACAGCTTGCCACAGCCACCCTGGATGGCAAACTCCAGCTGTTTCTAGCCGAGTAGCTGTGGACCTGTGGGCTGGCCCAGGAGTGCCGAGGGCAGCGACGTGGCTGAGAGAGAGACAGGCCCCCTCCATCACCTGCCGGAAGCAGCAGCTGTTTTTTGCAGTTTGGGCCTCATTCCAGATTCTCTTTCTGCAAGCTCTACCCGGCATTTGTGAGGTTTTCCTTCTGCTCCTCATCAGTGGTCCCTCTCCCTAAAAAATGGAAATGGCATCCAGTACTTCTGAACAGAATTTGGTAAAGTTAAAATGGAATAATACTCTTCAATAAAACCATATAGTATTTGTTTCATAATTAGTCTTTGAGGAAATAATAGAGGCAAAGAGGCAGTTCTCTTTTGGGCAGTGAAAATAAAGCTACAGCCCTAATAGCTCCGGCCTTTTGATTAACGTGTCCGTGGCTTTGCCCGGTGGACCGCGGCCTCTGCCTGGGGGGCTTCTGGGCCTTTCCTTCCACGGCTGGTGGTCGGTCCCACCGAGGCAGGGCTGCCGCGTGCTGCCTGGACAGGCTCCTCTGAGAGGAGTAGCTGCCCTGGGATTGACTGCAGATGTGAGACTCTAAAGGTCCCGGAAGAGCAAGGAAGCTTCTGGGACAGCTCAAGGCTCCAGTGACTTTGGCACTCGTGACGCCCCCACATGTGAGCTCCGGGACCAGCCCGAGAATGCCCTGACGTGGCGCCGCTGTCCCCTGTGTGAAGCCAGACAGTAGGGGCTTTTGTTACGTCAAAGCACCTGCTGGTCACATTTGTGCTTATTTTCCTGGAGACCCCCGTGCTGTGACCTCACCTCCCAAGACACGTCACGGGCTGCCCTCCTGGCTCCCTGTTGGAATTGTCACGCACCAACTGTCAATATGCTACATAGCTTTGCAACATTTTTGAGAAGCACAAGTTAAGCATAAGTCATTTTCACTTTCCTAACACTTGCGTTTTCCAGACATTTTTATCCACTTGCATTAAGTATTCCATTTCTCTTTGTTACAGTGAGATTTGTTTAGAACTAAAGAAGGCAGTTTCAGGGCCAGCAAGACCATAGGTCTTATTTAATATTCTTAATTTTAGTGTATCACTCACAATTTATTTTTATTTTATTTTCTATTGTGGTGAAATATAAATAACTTGACATTTACCATCTTGACTTTGAACGGTGCAGTTCGGAAGTGTTAGGAACATTTTGCCTGGTGCAACCATCACCACCATCCGCCTCTAGATTATTTTCTTTTGCAAAATTGAGACTCTTTACCTATTAAACACCAACCCCCACCCTCCTCCCTCTGCCCCCGGAAACTACCTTTGCACTTCCCGTGTCTGCGAATCTGACCACCCAGGCTCTTTACGTCAGCGGCATCATACATAGCCTGTCCTTTTGTGACAGTTTGTTGCACGTAGCACAATGCCCAGGGTTCATCTAGGTTGTAATGTGTCAGATGTTTCATTTATGTCTGACCAATGTTCTACTGCAAGTATCTAACACATTTCGTTTATTTGTCTGTCATTGGCCCTTAGGGGTCCCCTTTCTGGTATCTACCAGAAGTGGGATTGCCAGAGCATATGGTGCTAATAATTCAATTCGTAATTTTTTGGGGGACTGCCTTACTATTCTCTGTAGCAGCTGCATGGTTTTACGTTCCCACCAGCACTGCACGAACATTTTGTTGTTTTTAACGTATCCAATTTTGAATATTACTTTCAGAATAAATGTTAGTTTCTGTCATACATTGCTTTTGTTTTTACATAAATTTTTCCAGAGTCAGTCGTGGTTCTAGTTATGTCCAATACGACTCTAGGAAAAATAAATATAAAATTACTTAATGTCAATAATAATAGGTGAATAAGATGTCCAAGAAAAAAAAAATCTATGTTAAAAAAAAAAAATCTGTTCGAGAGCTCCATCAGGGGAGAATCAGGAACAAGACGGTCTCGGAGCCGCCACTGCTGAGAAGAGAGCTGTGTCGGGTTCCAGGTCAGGCTCTGTCCTCGCGGACCTGCTGGAAAAGCCGCAGTGGGAGGCAGAGAACAAAGCCGGTGGGGCGCGGACAGCAGAGCGCTGGAGTGGCTTCTGGGCAGGGCTGAGGGACCAGACCGCTGCGGGCTCAGGGACCCCTCTCTGGGCCCAGGCACACAGCGGTCTCCACCCCAGCTGGCAGAGGGAGGAGCAGGGGCCGCTGTTGCTGGCGCCTCGTAAATCCGTGTTGCTGACGGCGTTCTCCGCATGGTCGCACATTTCTAAGCAACGAACAGGTGTCATCACGTGCACGTGACTGGCGGTTCTGCCTTCGTCAGAGAGGCGTAATAATATATTTATACAGAGCATTTTATTTTTGACTTGATTTCATTTATTGTTTTTTATGATCTGTGAGTTTACTAGGCGTTATCATTATTCTCTCTTTCCAAATACCTGAAGAGAGCTATTCACAGAGAAAGCAGAGGTGGAATTCCGTCTCAGAAGAGCCACTCGAGGCCGTTCTTCTCCGACACAGAACACGGAGGCTCGTTGGGCGGAGAGGAGCTGCCTGCTCCAGGGTCTGTGTGAGGAGAGCCCCGGGCGGGGTTTCTGGGCTGCGCCTGGGCCGGGGAGTGTCGCTGCCCCCAGGTCAGGAGAGTGTGGGGACTTGGGCAGGAGGCCAGGTCATCATGTGCCGGACCCTGCGGTCCCTTCATTGCCCCACGTTCCAGAGGGGCTTTGTGTGACGGTCCCTCGTCACTCGGCTGTGGGTGCGGCAGACGCTGCGCCGTGAGGCGGTCCCACCTCCCGGACCCACCGGCACCTCTAGGGCCAGCCCCGCCTGCGCAGGGGAAGGGGACGAGCCTCGGCTTCTGGTCTGCTCAGTCTCCGTCACTAGGCGGCTGCTGAGATCCTTTTGGTATTTGCGTGACAGAATGATTCACAGCGTGTGGCTTGCACAACTTTGGCGCGTGGATGTTTTTGTAGACAACAAAGCAGGAATGTGATCATGGTCCCAAGCCTGGCCACAGAGGGGGCGTCTGAACATTCTGGAATAAACAGTTTCTGCTCATTTTTGACACTCTGTTTAAAGGCATTCTTTTCACATGTGGGAGCTCATTCTTTTTCATCAGCTTAAAGAGAACTGACTTGATGTTTGAGACGCACTGGAGGAAGACGCTGGGTGTTTTTGGAGGCCGGCGCTGGTGTCTCCATTGTGCGAACGGTCGGCCTCCTCATGGAGGGAGCGGGAGCGTGCGGGGCGTGTGGGCGCAGGCACCAGGCCGGGCCCCAGCTCTGCGTTGGGCAGGGCCTCCCGGGAAAGCCTTCGCAGAACCCAGTGGACGTCTTTGCAGTGACATGATTAGATCGAACCACATACAATGGCCAACGTGCAGCTGCTTTTGGCCTGCAGATGCCAGTTTCATGTGGGTAGCCCACATTCATTTTCCCAAGAAGGGGCAGAACGTAAAACCCTGCCTCCCGCCCTCCCTTCCTTTCTCTCTCACTTTTCTTCTTCTGACAAAAATTTACTTACTGCCAGCTTTGGTTTGGCCCCTAATTAGGAGCAGCTTACTCAGTTTACTTCTTCTGTATGTTCCCAACTTCCCCTTTGCTGCTCTGACAGCCTCACGGGGCTCCCAGAGCAGCTCCAGAGAGGCGGCCCGCAGAGGTGTTCGGCGCCGTGCACGGTGGTCCCGGTTTTGCTCCGTTTGAGATGTTTCTCTAGGGGACAAGTGGCAGCTGACAGTGCCTGTCTGCCTTGTTGTGCAGATGATAAGACCCCTGGGCTGTGCCACCCCACGCTGTAAACGTATCTCACGTCACAGACCCCCCCCCCCAATTCTTATCAGTTTGCTTGTTGCACAAGCAGTAGTTTGAGTTTTTCAACAGAAGATTTAAGAAATACATCGATACAATCTCACAACTATTTTTTTCTGGCATGTAACAAGAGGCAAAGATTCCAAAAGGACAGGCGTCTCGGATGGAAACAAAGCCATTAGTATAAGAAAGGGAGGTTTGATTAAGAACTAGAACGTGGTTGTCTGCAATTTTGAAGCTGATGAGAAAGTTGAACTTGTGTGGGAGAGTCAGTCACTCACACGAGGACAGCCGGGACCGCGGAGCAGACACGGACGGTGCGTCCCAGCAGGAGTGCCAGGTGCGTGTGTGCAGGCCCCAGATCAGCGTCTCCTCCGTGTGCCAGGAGGACAGTCGTCCCCTGGGGAGCTCTAGGGAGAGGCAGAAACGATCCTAGACTGACTCTTTCTTTTGCCAGCAGGTGACTTGGGCACCGATTTGCTGAAGTTGCATTAAGAGCAAATTTATATTCTTAATATAAATACTCTTGTCCTCTCCGAGTCCTAGGAAACGGGATCAGCTTAACTCTCTCCGTGTGGCCGGGGAGCCTGGTTCTCACTGACCCCCCAATGACACAAGTGCAGGACGTTTCTGTACAGACCAGCATCCGCCCCGTTTGTGGTGTCTGGAGGAAGACACTTCATTCCGCTCTCGGTGCTGCCATCATCGTGAGAACAAACCGCTCTTGTGCTTTTCGGATCCAGCACATTGGTGGGGTTCACACTGACCGCCCACCTAGCTGGGAGTGACTGGTCGGACACGGCTGACGAGGCCACGGGAGCCACTGCCGTTTCAACTGAAGTGGCGACTGTTTTCGGAGAGCAGCTTGGTGCTGAATCGCTGTGCACCAAGACTGCAGTTACCCGCCCGATGACAAAGCAAGCTGTTGGCAGGCAGAAAAGGGCGCGGGTAAGAGCCGCGCTGCCTGTCCTCTCTGACGCGCAAGGCTGAGCGAAGACAGCTTCCACATCTGGCCTTGGCCTCCCATGGGCTTTTTGTCATCCTCTTCTGCCACGGTCCTCACTCTTCAGGCTTTGACCCTTCACAGCCTGTCCTGTCCCGAGGCTGTCACGCTTTCCCCAAGCGGCAGCCGTGGCCCCGTCCGAGCAGGTCCCCCGTCTGACTGATGCGGGAGGCCGAGGTCCTGCGTGCTGCACGTTGCAACCTTTACAGGGTCACTCCACAGCTTCCATCATCCATAAAGGGTCGCAGTGTGGCATTTAGGGCCATTTACCAGCCACCGTGAAAGCACTGACTTTGCACTGAGAAGCGGCGACTTTGCTTTCGGCCTGGGCAGCCGCACGCAGGCCGCTGCGAGAGGAGCGGAGGCCGCCGTGCCCCAGCCAGTGAGTAAGACCCCGGCGGTTCAAACGCATTGCAGATGGATGAGGACACGGAAATAAAAACCTTCCTAAGTGAAACCATACTGATTCGTCTTCCACTGTGAAATAAATAAAAAAGTGTTTTTCTTCCAATGATATGGAACGGATCCATGCAGTTTGCTGTGTTTTTTTTTTTTAAGAAACGAGTCTTTTTTTTTTTTTTTTTAATTTGGGATAACTAAGTTAACCATCTTGTTTCTCTGAATGGAGAAAGATACTTTGCTCTTTAAAAGACAGCATTAGGAAACTCAACAAGTGATTCACAGAATGGGAGAAAATTTTTATTATACATATAATATATATGTATATATATAAATTTAATATTTATATTTATATATAAATAAAAATAAATTTATATATAAATATATATAAACATATGTGTTTATATATACATATATAGATATATATGTTTATATATGTATACATATGTTTATATACATATATACATATATACATACATGTATGTATATACATATGTATACATGTATATACATATATACATATATATTTTTATATATGTTTATATATACATGTATATATATATAAATACATATATATATATATCAGGCAAAATATACTGTAAAGAACTAGTTAAGTTACCATAAAGAACTTGTGTTAAGATACCATAAAGAACTAGAATTACCACAGTCTATAATGAAAAGTCAAACAATAAAAAATGGGCAAAATATTCCAATAGCCAGTTCAAGAAAGAAAATACATAAATTGCAATGTAAAAGAAAAAATTGCTCAAATGTCATTAATCGTTAGGAAAATGAAAATTAAAACCGCAAGAGATGACTCTACACGCTTGCTAGAATGTCGGTAGCTTCAGGAATGGGCAGCAGCACATGTTAAGGGTGGAGTCCGGCTGTTGCTCTCACATAACCACTGATGGTACAGTCTGGAAATATGTCTGGCAGTTTCCCAAAAGGTGAGCATACACCTAACCACAGGCCTGAGCAACTCAACCTCTGGACGTTTATCTCGGAGGCGCTAATAGAAGTGTCCAGGGAAAGCTCGTGTGGGATGTGCGTGGCAGCCTCCCTGTAGCAGGCAAAGCCCGCAGGGACCCTGGCGGCCGCCACGGTGCAGACAGGGTGGTTTCTGGGCGGGCCAGAGCATCCCTCTGCGGCGGAAGGAGCAGAGTGTGGGCAGAAAGAAGCAAAGTGCGGGTGGATCTCAAAACGCTCAGGCTGAGTGAGAGAGCCCAGACAAAAGACAGCACCCTGATCCAGATGACACGAGGTTTCTGGACTCTTTCAAGCAAATCCTTGGCGAGGGAAGCCAGACCCGAGACTGCCTGGAGGGGCTCGCCGGGACCAGCAGGGCCTCTCTGGGGTGGCAGCGTGGCCTGTCGCCCCCTGTGGGTCACCTGGGCATATGCGTGTGTCAGAACAGGGTGTGCCACTATAGGTGAATATCCCAACGCATTGTCGTGAAGAGAACAGACACAGCCTGTCTGCGCGTTCCCGGCACAGTGGGAGGGCTGTGTGGCGTGCTCACTCGGCTCACTCGCAGGCCCGTGGGCTCCGTCTCTGGCGATTGCACCGTCTTCCCTGCTCAGCAAATCCGTCACTCTGGGCACTCGGGGAGCCCCCTGGGGAGCCAGCGTTCCCGTGGGCCCACGAGCTCTGGGCCACCGGCCGCCGTCTCTGTGGCGTCCAATGGCACCCAGGGCCCCGCCAGCCCCGTTGGGCCCCTTCCTGTGGCGCAGTGACTGCGCCTGTCCTCGCCAGACTTTGCCAGGATGTCCTAACTTCCCTAAAGCCTGTCGCCGAAAACCTGCAGAGGGCCAGAGGCCATATTTCTAACTCCACCTGGCATAAGTGCAGACAGCGGATTTTGATGAGTGTAAATTCTGGAAGAAAGGTAATAGAAGGAAATATAATGAAATATTTTTATGCAAAGGGAAGATTCAAAATATTAACGTGTCTGCACATTAACTCATTCACTTCTCCCAGCGAGGCCACAATATATAGCCCCTATTATCAATCCCGTTTCACAACTGGGGAAACTGAGGCAGAGAGCAGCCCTTGTGGGCGATCGCAGCAGTGGGGCAGGGTCAGCACCTCAGGCAGTCTGGGTCAGGTGCAGAATCCCGCAGGGTGGTGGAGACCCCAGAAGAGGCTACCAGGGGTTTCCAGGCAGCAGACGGGGCGCGGGGCTGTCCGTGGCCCGTTTATTTCCATTTATTCCGGATCGACGCAAAACCGGCACAGGGAGAAGACTGACGAACCGGAACCCGCAGGTCTCCACGGGGCGCAAGTGATTCTTTCCTTAAATGCGCTGCGTTTTTGTCTTTGGAGCAACACGGTCCCTCCCGTCTCGTTGCCTGCGGGAGGAAGTCTGGCCGTGGACCTGCAGAACTGCGCCAGCTTGGGCTTTGCTGCGAGCCTCAGGGCGTAACCGCGGCGCGCCTGGGCAACGCGGGAGCGTGGCGGCGGCGCCCGGCAGAGCCCCAGGCAGCGGCCGGAGGTGCAGGCCGCCCCAGGGCAGGTGGCCCCACAGGACCTGCCCGGGCTCCCCGCCCCCCGAGGGGTCGGCAGGAGACCACGTGGGACAGTCACCACGGCCGCCTCAGCCGGAGGGGCTATTCCTGAAGGGAGTATAGACGTTTCTAGAAAAAGATGTGATAGTTTGAGGAGGGTAAAAAATGATAACATATTTTCCTAAAAATGGAAGATCTTAAGGAAATAAAGAGACAGAAACATGAAGTTTTACCTGCTAAACAAAACAGGAAAACAAAACGCAAAAGGGAAGGTTCCAGACACCGGGTGAGTATCCGTGAGAATTCCCTCAGACATGAAGCATTAACAGACTCGTGCAGATGTGTTTATTGTTTCCAGGAATCCTGGCAGTGACTTGAGTTTAAATTATTGGCCTCGGGAGAGATTATTGAGAGGGCAATGATGGGAGTCCCGTGAATGCTACTGGGGAAGACGTGATCAACACCGTTAAGAAGGGAGGAAAAGATTTTCAGTTCCAAACACGGCACTGAAAAAAACAGAATGAGGATGTGTTTAATTCTTGCTGTCTGTGTGTTTCTAGCAAATGAACCTGGCTCACGAGGGCAGGGCATAGCTGAGCTTTTCAATTCTAGGAAAACTTTTCTCATAACTGTCAACGGCCGTCAAAGGTCAGATGAAGTATTTTGTTTCAAAATGGGTATCACAACCACGTATAGAGATAAATATAAAAAGGAAAACTTACTTGGTGATTTCCCCAAAGCCAGCTTCTCGTTTTCAAGAACACTTTGCTTCTGGGTTGGTGTGTGAGTCGTGTCGAGTCAAATAAAAACACAGAGATGCATCTCTAAATAAAACGTTTTATCTGGGAAAACGGGGACGCGATTCAGGGCAGACAGAGACTGGGGTGGTCGTTTGTAAGTCTGAAGGGCAGAGAGAAGGTTGGGAGTTTTGTTAGAAAGGGAAATGCTACGTGCAGTTTTGAAGGAAGACTCACTGGCACCAGCAGACATGGGGGAGCGGGCAGAGCTAGTCTGGGCCCGGGCAGTCCGTTTCGGCAGCGCCGGGCAGAGCTGCGCTGAGCAGCCGTCCCAGCGGCTGGCCGTGTGCGATCTCTGGGAAGGTGCTTTGCAATCTCAGAGCTTCCCCCAGCCCCGGTCTCTCGACTCGGATTTCATTTGGTTTGACAGAGCAACTCCGATTTGCGAGATTGACTTCCACCTTTCTCCGTTGGATCAAGATCTTTCTCTCAAAGCATCGCCGAGCAACCATCCTGAGATTAGGCTTCATTGTCCCTTGGCACCAGGTTGGACCTGTCCTCTCGGTCTCTGGTCCCACTGGGAGGAAAGTTAGGGGGTCCGTGTCAGGGCCTGGGCCACACTGGGGTGACAAAGAGACAGGAAGGAAGAAAAGAAACTCTCTTAGGGCAGGTTTGTCATCGCAGTCTACCTTAGGAGCCCCGCGGGCGCTGGCGACCATCTGGAAGTACCGGGCTGACGCCGGCCTGCCCGGAGACCTGATTTCACAAAGATCAGACAGGCAGCAAGATCAGAGCCTGAAGATTATCATACGAAAAACAGCTGGCAAGAATATAACAAATTTAGTTTGTATGATGGTTTTGAACCAAGAGCCCAAGCCTAGGAGCAACCAACCAGCCGAACAACTCAGAAAAGCACAGGGCGAGACTCGAGTCCACCGAGCAGGGTCCCACGGCCGAGCCCCACTCTGCGACAGGCACCGCTGAGCCACTGGGACGCAAGCCGTGCTGGGCAGTGCCACAGCTGCCCGCTGGGTGGACTTCAGGGTTTGTCGGGCCAGGTTCTGTTATGTTACCGTAGCAGTCACTGACTGTGACGTTTCAGTTACAAGAGCGTCTGTCCAGGGGAGCAGCTTGGCATTAGGCGGTCTACGAGTCCCGTTGCGATGCCGAGTCGCGTTCCGATGTCCCGGGAGGGTCTGTCCACAGCTCGGCGTCGGCAGTTCGAGGCTGGGATGTCTCTGGTCACGGTGTCGGGCAGTTTGAACTCTCTGTGTGGCCCATCCATGAGGCCTGGGGCTTGTCCTTTGACATTTATATTAAATTGTTCTGTTTTAGTTTACAGGGATTCAGGAAAGAGCAGTTTCCATTCTTAGTAATTCCACGGGTGAAAATTAGATGGGAGGAACGTGGAAGAATTTAGGGTCCAGTCCAGTCTATGCGTAGATAATAAAAACTCAAAAACAATGCAGTCTTCATAGGGGCATTAAAGAATTCTAGTGTTTACCAATGACTAATTTGTTTGCAAGTTTAGCCTTATCAGCGTTGGCCTGATTACTTACTCAAGTGTAGCAAGAACAGTAATTGAATCTCAGATCGGGCCATTTTAAAGACATTTTTGAGGCTAGGCAGGCTTCAGATGTTATCTACAGTACCTATAAACCATTATATTAATAAATGTGACATCTTAATCAAGCCTTGGTACTATCATTAACAATTTTAATTGCATCCTGTTATAAAGAAAACAGATTGCTATTGCACTTATGTAAATAATTATATTGTCATAAAATTAAAAACTCATGAGTAGTTTGCAAATTTTGGAGGGATCAAGTAGGAAGAAGAAGTAAATGTTTTAACCTTTGTTCATAAAATTATGCTTTACCAAATTTCTGTAAACTATAGATAGCTCAAGACAGAAAGTTTCTTTAAATCTTGAAAACAAAGCATTTAAATAAAAACCAACAATATTTTAAATGAAAGTCATAAAAAATCATTTTATTAGTTATTCAATCTTATGTAATTAATTTTTGTTGTACTTAGCAGTTTAATGAACCTGCCAGTGTTTTCACTGCTGTTTTAGAAATGTTTATGGAGTCCTTGATCCTAAAGTCATCACAAACCTATGACTACGAGTACTCATTAGAGCCTTTTTTGTATAAACTTTGATTACAGATGCCTTTAGAACTTAGAATAGCCCTGGTTAAAATTCGAGAAAAATTCAGCAACCGACAAGGAAATTTGGTTATTTGTAATACAGTATTTTAAGATAGTAATAACAACCAGAGTCGGGACTGGCAGAGTCATACCAGGACCTTGAGACCTTCATAGATTCCATATAACGCTTAGAGCATTGGCATCACTAACACATCCACACAAACATAATCTAAATAAGATACGGTATCAGTTTTTTGTTTGAAAGTGCTCTTCGTAGAATCCGACATATCAAGTCAGTCTAATGAGAGACTTCCCAGGGGCCCAGTTGGAAAATCCCAAAGTGAATTTTAGGTTAAAAAGACTTAACTTAGAATTTAATTTTGGGAAGCTTGTTAAAGATGTTAAGAAGCTTAGGACATTTAATTAAAATAAAATCACATGTCATTGTGAAATAATGGTCACTTATTTAATTAAAAGACTCTAAGAGCAAACACAAAAAGTTACATAGTTGAGAGAAAATAAAAGTCTTAGACCTGCATTGGAGATGACTTACGTTTTCCCAAGCAGTCAAAAACCTAGTAAGTTCAATGGAGCACAGGGATCTATGTTAAAATACAAAATCCCTGTTTCCGAGGCAGTTACGCAAAAGGTAGAGGAAAACGCCCTGTGGTCTGAGTGCTGTTCCTCTCGGAGAGCCTGTCTGCGTGACCCGGAAGGCGAACGCTGTGAAAAGGTGCGGTTTTGCGTGTGCACCGTGCACGTCATGAAGGAACACTGCAAACAAGAAAACCGGTGCCTTCGGCCTGGCGAACACATGGCTTTTAGAAAGAGCACAAGCATGGGGAATTGCCGGGTTGCACAGAACCACTCGGCCGCATCGAGAAAAGCCAAGACACGGAATCAAGCCTCCTGGGGAAACGTTCTCTCGGGCCTGGGGACACACAGTCTCGGTGTCGGGCCACCGGTGGTGGACTCAGAACTGGAAAACGTTACTGGAACGGACAAAAATGCTGGGGAAAGAGTCACCACTTCAGATAGACAAAGGGTGTGCTTTCTGTAGGAGAGGAGAAGGAAGAGCAGAAGGCCACAACGCGTGACCTGCAGGTCCCTCGTAGGGGGCTGTGCGTGGAACCCGAGCCCTGAGAGTGAGTGCGAGAAGCTTCCCGAGGAAAACTCTGCCCTGAGAAGGGAGGTTACAGTTACAAATGCAGACAGTGCTTCCAACTTGCAGTTAGATACGAGGAAAAGCTGTAGTTTGAAAAAAGGGTTGAAAATGTAAAGAAACAGATTTTATAATTAAAATCAACACCTCTTGCAATTCTTTGACTCAGAGCAGGTCCACATGCTAAGGAAGCCTTACCGTTTCCAACACGGAACCAGACTCCAGTCCTGTGTGGTGCAGCCCGGCACTAACGCTCAGCTCCCGAAAACCTACACACGGTTTCCCTCCATCCCGGCCAGTCCAGCCACACGGGAAACATGCGGCCTTTGCTTCAACTTGGTGCCGCCCGCACCCTGTGACGCTGCTCCTCCCAGGCGACCTCAGGGGCACGTCCGCTGTGAGCCCAGCCGCGTCGGCTTCCCCGCGTCTCGGGAGACGGCCCCTCCCCTGGGAGGCTTGCCGGGCACTTGGAGACCGCCCGGCGCCCGCTCAGAGGCCCTCACGCCCGGTGGCACTTGGCTCTGTCACGCGCTGCCCCATCCTGCCCGGCAGTGGCCGCAGCACAGGGAGCAGGCCTGGCCTGCCCAGCCGCCCGCAGGCTGGAACGCCCGGGGTTCCCCTGGCAGGCACCTGGGCTGGTGTATTCCGGTGGAATCCCACGCCCGGGGGCACCGAGGAAGAAACGCACCATCTCCGAGTCCCGGCGTGCGGCTCGGCTGGCCCAGCATGTGGTCTCCTGCCCCATGTCCCCACTCGGACCCCGAGGGCACCAAGCCTGGGGACGCGTGTGCTCAGTGACGCCCTGGAAAGCTGCAGCATCCAGGGTCTCCCGCGAATCCGACTTGCGACGTTTGAAGCAAAACCACGTTGCGGGACCGCGTCTCTGCGAGTTTGCAAGTCCCAAGGCTCCGCTGGGCGACTCGGACCCCCTGAGCCGGTGGCTTCGCCCCACACGCTTGTCCTGCACTTTTATGAGTGGCTCGCTCACTTCTCGTACTTCCAAGATTTACGACTTGCCAGTGTGCTGTCAAGTGCTCGGATCTATCTTCAAATTTGTTTCCCAACCACTGATAGGGCTGGGGAGCTTCAAACGTTTGCGTAAGCGTCAGGAGCCGAGGTTAGCTCAGCGGGCGTTCCCTGGAGCCATCCCAGCACCGCTGGGAGGCTTCGCACGCCTGTGATTTCCTTCTGTGATTTCTTGTTGCCACATCCGCGCATACTCTCTGGTCATACGACCGTTTCCAATAACCGCGTCTGAGGACCTACTAATTGTATGTCGGATGGTGACCGTTCGAGTGATTTTTTTTCAGTGTTAAATCATTTTGTATTTTCTAAACAGCTGACACATTATTTTCCCTAGTAAACTATGTGTAGGAAATTTCACATGGGATGATATATACGTTTCCTTCCAACAGCCCCCAGGCCCGCCGCAGAGATCTTGTTCTTTGCTGAGACAACACAAGTTTTAATCCTGTTAATCTCTGGTATAATAACAATAAAATGCCTTATATTTATTTTTTCCCCCCCAGCCATTCTATATGTTTTCCAGATGGTGGTAAAGGAATATATTAGCTCTCTGGAAGTGGAGCTTAGAGTCGATGTGATTGTCCTAGAGTCAGCAACAGAGGAGACCACAGAGTGATTTCCGGAACTCGACGCCACTCCCAGTCCTCGTGCAAACGCCGCTGCGCTGTCCTTGTGTTTCATTCCCTCACTGCTCTGTGGAATAGCGTCAAATCACAGCGTTCTAGACGGCCCATGGGAGCTGTCTTTCTGGTCCTTTCGTCAAAGCTGCATTTGTATCTAATGATTTATCCATATTTGTACGCACAGTTTCTATTACCCTTTCCAGGGAGGAGGGCACTGGGCTGTAGTTACATCTATAATATTTTATTTCTCAGAACAGCGAGGCGACCTCCCACCAGGGCATGCGGTATAGAGGTGGGATGTGGGGTACGGGGGTGCTCATTATATCCATTCTATCGCATTGTATCCGTTAATTTATTTCTAGGGTGTTCGCTAGAGGCCGAGCCGTTCTGACTCCGTCAGTCAAGGCTCGACAGACTTCACTTGTGACAGAGATTCTCTCTCTTCTCCCTCTCGGGTGGTGCAGGGATCTCGCTTGTTTTCCCAGCCGCTCTATCTCCCTTGCTCAGCAGGAGAACGGCATGTGGCCTCTGCCGAACACATATTTCGAGTGAAAGACGGAAGGCGTGAGTGAATGTGAGGCAAGACGATGCCTTCGTTGGCCCTCCTCCGGACGTCTCCCCCAACTGAAAACAACAGCAGCAGCAGGGTTTCCTGGCCTTGCATTCTCCTGCACAGAATTCGGAACCAGCCACTGTTAAAGAGGCCCTGTTGGAAAATCTAAGAATTACAGGAGAGACCAGGTCCTGGGTGCTGGGGGGCACAGCCTGCCCTGGAGGGGACAGAGAGGGAGGACTCACAGCCACTCCCAGAACAAGCAGAAAGCCGCCCCTTCCAACGGAGCTCACACCGTCTGCCAGCATTTCCAATCTCACTTCCATCTCCACGGAGTCACCTTTACCTTGTCCTGGTGACAGGGCGTCTTAATCCAGTTTCCCTCTCCTTGGTTTTGAGTTGCAACTTTTTGTTTACTAACTTTGATGTACCATGATTTATGATGCCATTGAAACATTTATTTTAATTACAAGTTTACCCAATATCTAGAATCCTACATTTCTTTCCTTGGTGGATTTTGGCTAAAATCTCCAGATATTAGCTACTAATTGCAAGTGCAAACCTTGTTCCCTATCAGTGTCACATAAGTGTTCAGAAGACTGGGCGGCGGGAGTCCCGATTTCTGCTGTGCTGTGACGGAGTGTGCAGAAGTCAGCTCCGCTGCGTCTCAAACCCCAAAGCAGAAATTATCCTTGTTTCAGTTCCTCAACCATTTCCAGTTCTCCCTCTAGTTCCCAGGAGGGGGAAAGGTCAATTTAAACTTTTTTTCTACTTCTTACTTATACTGAGAACTTATAACATTTTGGGAAAGATTATGAAATGCAGAGAAATGGGCATGATTACAACAAGTTGAAGAAAAACCTTACTCAAAATATTAATAAAAAAACACAGACGTTTCTATTTGCACATTATAAAACGGTGAACCTAAAACCCTTTAGGTTCACACCGATTCAAACGATAGCCGCGCACAGAAACACAAACGTGCTGCGCCCAAACGCAAGGGCAGCGACTTTCGTTCTCTGCAGTTTACGCCGTCCAAAGCAGCAACATATTTTCCACTTTATAAAATCTTTAAAACCGCCAGGGGAGATGTGCTGGAGAGCACCGGCTTCAGCTAATCGCATGGAAAAAGCGAACGGGCCCGGATTTTTCCGGGCCATAATTCAGCAAGAGCTCGGGGTCTTGCTTCCAGCACCAGAAGTCTTAGGAGCGGACGGGTGAGTACACGCCCGCCGAGGTTTTGGAATTGGATCAAGGAGGGGAAAGAGAAATTTCTGTGTGCACATAAAACCCGTTTACAGTAGTGATTATGCCTTTCCCCTTTTTTCCACTTAAAATGGCACTGACATGATTTTGTGTTGACTAAGAAAAATACTATGAAACACCTTTGCTCTACAGGCAACACTTATTTGGATAATAACTTTCCAAAGGAAAGAGATAATATCCCCCCCCCCCAGTTTGATTCAGATTTTGTTAAAAGAAAAATCTGGCCCACCCATGCGTTCAGACATTCACAGATCTGTTAATCGGGTCCACAAGCCCTGGTTGTCCACCTTCCACACGCCGCACCCACGGAGCAGCGAGTCACAGAGAATCGGGGGCACGCGGTCTGGGGTCCTGCCTGGCTTCAGTCCCAGCCCCCCAGCCTGCCTCTCCTTCCGTGTGGGGAGGATATTAGCGGTGACCACGTCAGGCCGTGTCCTGCCCCACCGGTGCAAACACGGATAAACTGCTCCGTCCACGGACACGGATGCTTCTTGCCACGATTCGTGGCTTTGCTGAAGGAGGTGCGTGTGGCGCGCTGTGATTCAGCAGTCACTACTGTTCAACGATCCTTTTCTTTCTCTGTTTCATGATAGTATAGTGATTGTATTGCATTCATAACTGTGGGATATATTCTGGCTAAGTCAAACCTTTAAACATACTTGCTCTATGTTTCTAAGTGAGCAAAATGTCTGGGGGTGATGAAATGGCTGTATTTTCCTCTCCTACTTAAGTCAAATACAGCTTTATCGTTTTTGGAGTTTTTCTGCATGTGTGATAGCGTATGAATACATGAATTTCATCCCTAAAATCATGTGGATACTTTTCAGTGTTGCTTTGAGCCCTTCCTAGAACACACACACACACGATTTCTGCATGCGATTCTAATTCTAGTCATCCCTTAGACTGAGCACTTCGAGATTGAACCACAGAGAAAACAAGAGCAGGAGACCCTCGCGGGACGCCGGGCGGTGAGTTCCCGCCAGCCTCCAAGGCAGCATGGCGGCCGTGCAGACAGGACGGCGTTCCGACACGGAGCCCCGACCGGCAGTCGCTCCAGTGCCCACGCCGGGCAGCTGCTCGTCCTGGCGGTGACGGAGGTGGGCCAGGGAGGGGCAGCCGGGCCTCAGCCTGCTCCTCGGACGGCCCGCTTCATTCTTGGCGCCGTAACTGAAAACACGGCAGACGGCCATTCCCTAGTTCTCCCCAACGACGTGCTCTCTGGCCAGAACCCGTGACCGCCAGGACGCCGGCACGCCACGGTCCCTGCCAGGCAGACGGCCGCCTCCGCCTGGGTGACGCCTGCCCCTCGGCGTCTTCTCCCAAGGGGACGGCGCTGGTGACTCGCTGGTGATGAGGAGAGCAGCAGTCGCACGGGAGGGACGGGGACGTCACCGTCAACACTGTGTGTTAGGGCTGTGCTTCCGTCCCTCGCCCTGCCTTGCCGCCTCTGCGCCTGCCCCTCGGGCTCTCGCGCCGGGCGGCGCAGTGAGGAGTGCCAGGCCCCACGGCAGGACTCACACACCCAGCCCCAGCTGCCTGCCAGGCACGACCACAGAAAGCCCCGGAACCGCAGGTCCGGTGGGTCAGCCCTGCAGGTTCCCGACCCAGGGACACGGGAGGTGACACACGGGCTGCCATGTCTGAAGCCAGTAGGTGTGAAGGCGCCTTGCCACGCGGCAATCCGCGACATTCTCAGCTCCTTTGACACCGTGTGCGAGGCAGGCCTGAGGCGGATGACGTTGCCGGCTTCTCTTTCTCCCGCTCGTTTATTGGAGTGACGCAGGACCGTGACTATTAGGGAACGAGTTGACACGAGTTATGGGAAATCCAACGGTGACCCAGTGCATTCTGAGAGGTGAAGTTGTAGGAGTGAATTTTTGGAAAGCACCTGAATTTATATCCTGGGCGATGTTATTTCTGTGTTCAAGGTAAGCTAAGACTTATAAATATTTTGGCTGTAAAAATATTTTGCACTTTTGCGCATTTATTTAGGTATCTTTGTAACAGGCTCCAGATAACACTAGCTTTTTTCCTCGTCATCCATCCATAAACAAGGCGATTTGGGTGCAGCTCAGCCTGTCGAAGCAGGAATGAATGAATGAACCTCTCTTGGTCTCGCCTCTGCCCGTTAACATGGTGGGAAAACGCGTGTGAGAGATTCTTGTTCTTGGCCGTGATTGGGCAAGTTCCAGTTCTGTCCTCTTGTTTTAAACAACTGTAAAACTAGACAAATACATAAAATATCAACATTGAATGTCAAAATTATCTGTAAGTAAACTAATAACCTTGAATAATATGAAAGAGCTGGCAAAATACAATAATAGCAGCAACAAAAACATCACAATTATTATAATGAAATTCCCCACAAGATGACATTAGTCTCAGATGGCTTTGTAGGACAGCCTATAGTGCTTTTAGAAAAACCGTAAATACTCATTCTACTTGAGCACACCTTGAGCCTTAGTGAACATTAAAAAATGATAAAGGTTTAAGGTGATGTAGATGCTAGTTACCCTGATTTCATCATTGCCCACTGAATGCATGTGTGGCGATCATGCTCTCTCCCACCAATGTGCACAGCTGTTATGTGTCACCCAGGCAACAAGCCCTGGCAACAGAAATCACACTTAAGGCTACAAAGACAGACGTCTGAAATGGGACATTAATAAACACATCTAGCTCGCTTTTCAAATATGAATATATGTGACAAAGCTGGTCTTATTCTAGGAACGGAAGGTTTGTTCAGTGATGGGAAGTATATTACTATAATTCACAACTTACAATAATCTTGACAGCTGCTAAATAAGCATTTAATAAAATTCAAAACCTCAGTTTATAGAAATTATGAAGATGCTTTTCCATGTTACTAGGGAATATTTATCTGCACCCAGCAGGCGGTCTCGGTCCCCACTGAGAGCTGGAGGCCGTGGCACTAAGTGTGGGGTGGGGGTGGGGCGTGCCGGGGAGCCACCAGGGCGGGATGACATGAACAGGCGCCGAACACTGGCCAGGAAGGAGACACCAGGAGCCGTTGGTCGGCACTTGGAAGTGGTAGGATTAGCTGCTTGCAAAGCTGAGGATCGTTAACTGAACAACTGTTAATTTTACAATAGAACAAGTTGAGTTAGCTCAGCACAACTTTTTATGTACTTGCCATAAGCATAAGATATAATGAGAATTATTCTTTTCACAACAGCAATGTAAAATTCTCAGAATTAACCATAACAAGAAAGGTAAAGTTCTTTTATGAAGAAGATACAAAAACTTACCTCAAGCATACTTGAATAAATGGAGAACACGTTATAGGACAAGGATTTCCATGCCCTCCAGGCTAACCGGAGAGCTTTCCTTGTGATTCAAATACAAGCCCAAGTGAACCTTTGGGAGATGATGAAATTATAACCTACAGTCTGGAAGAATAAAATCACTGTAATATTCGAAACCCACCGAAATGGAGGAGCATCGAGGCTGTGTCGCATCACCAGGTATTTAACAACTTTTTAGAAAAATAAGCCTAGAGACACTGGGATGGGGAGTTAGTGTGGGATGAAGAGGATGCCTCAGGCCGGGCGCGGTGGGTCACGTCTGTAATCCCAGCACTCTGGGAGGCCAAGGCGGACGGATTGCTCGAGGTCAGGAGCTCTAAACCAGCCTGAGTAAGTGCGAGCTCCCGTCTCTACTATAAATAGAAAGAAATTAATTGGCCAACTAATATATATATTTAAAAAAACTAGTCGGGCATGGTGGCGCACGCCTGTAGTCCCAGCTACTCGGGAGGCTGAGGCAGAAGGATTGCTTGAGTCCAGGAGTTTGAGGTTGCTGTGAGCTAGGCTGACGCCACGGCACTCTATCTTGGGCAACAAAGTGAGACTCTGTCTCAAAAAAAAAAAGAGGATGCCTCAGATACTGGGTAAAGAACGGCGATTTTACAAACAGCATTGCAGAAATAGCCGAGTCTCAAGAGGTCCTGAGAGAGGGTGCCGGGGCAGCTGGGCGGCCACAGTTTGGGTTTGCACGTTCGTGGATATAGAAATTGCGGTGAAATCATGAGTCAGTATGTGGAAAGCTGGGACATCTGGAATCAAGGGCTGACAGGTCACAGGTCGGTCTTGGGGCCCTTTAACTGGCAGTTGGTTGGGAGAGTGAGGCTTTGTGTAAGAGTTGGGAGTCGGTAGGAAGGAAAGCCTGAGTCGAGAAGGTCTGCCATCTGTCATGCAAGCCCACGCCAGCAAAAAAGAACAAAAAAGTCCTGTTTAGCTCGATTTTATAAATTGTAAAGTGAGTTTTAACCCTTGCCTGGCGTGGCCTCGGGTCCTGTTGGTGACCAGCGAATTGTCACATGCAGAGTCCGCTCTGCCCGGCGCAGGGTCTCTGAGCTGCCATGCTGGGCTGTGTCCAAATTCCCAACTGGAGGGGGTGTCTGGCCTCTCCCTGCCCAAGAGGGCCGGGACTCAGTTTTGAGGTTTTTCTTGCCTCCCTTTTGGCCAAAAAGTGGGTCTGTTCGATTGTCCTTGGGGAGGTGGGTGCTTAGGGTCTTATTTTTTGCTTACAATTTTTGAGTTTTCCTTCCTTCTGGCGAGCTTACAAAAGGTGGACACTTTGTGACAATTTAATAAGATCCGCAAGTGGGCCCAGAGGGCAGGCCTGCAGCCCGCTTAGACAGGACGCTTTTGCCTTGAGTGAGGGACGACGCCGGTGGAGATGTGGAGGGGGGAAGTCCGCTCCCAAAGG
>VSMD01015964.1:0-14287 GCA_008750895.1 Mirza zaza
ATGTGGAGAGAGAGGAACACTCCTACACTGCTGGTGGGACTGCAAACTAGTTCAACCTCTGTGGAAAGCAATTTGGAGATACCTTAAAGCGATACAAGTGAATCTATCATTTGATCCAGCAATCCCATTACTGGGCATCTACCCAAAAGATCCAATGACACTCTACAAGAAAGACACCTGCACTCGAATGTTTATAGCAGCACAATTCATAATCACAAGGCTGTGGAAGCAGCCCAAGTGACCATCAATCCAAGAATGGATTAATAAAATGTGGTATATGTATACCATGGAGTACTATGCAGCTCTAAGAAACAACAGTGATATAGCACATCTAATATTTTCCTGGTTAGAGCTGGAACCCATACTACTAAGTGAAGTATCCCAAGAATGGAAAAACAAGCACCACATATACTCACCAGCAAACTGGTATTAAATGAGCAGCAGCTAAGTGGACACATGGGTACTACAGTAATAGGGTATTGGGCAGGGGGACGGGGGGGTGGGTATATACATACATAATTAGTGAGAAGTGCACCATCTGGGGGATGGTGATGCTGGAGACTCAGACTTGTGGGGGGAGGGGGAAAAGGGCTTTTATTGAAACCTTAAAATCTGTACCCCCATCATATGCCAAAAAAAAAAAAAAAAAGAAAGTCTGGCAGATGCAGAGTTTAAAAGTCTCGTTTCTGCAGCATTTATCAGTGCCTTTAAAAAATATTATGAAATTAAAAAACAAACTAGAAGAGTGAAGAATACAAAAATAAACCATTATATCAATAATCGCTTTAAATGTGAATGGTCTAAATATATCAATTCAAAGACAAAAAATGTCAAGTTGATAAATAGGCAAACTCAACTATATATTGTCTATAAGAAACTGACTTTTAATATTAAAAAAGTAGATTAAAAGTAAAGAGAGAAAGATACACTATGCTAACACAAATCACAGCAAAGCTAGAGAAACTACATTAACTTTAGACAATGTGGACTTCAGAGGAAGAATAAATATCAGAGATAGAGAGGGACATTACATAATGGTAAAGGGGTCAATATCCAAGAAAATATAATAATACTTAAGGAGCATGCACCTAACAACAGAATAACAGAATACATGAGGCAAAAACTAATGGAACTGCAAAGGAAATAGACAAATTCATTATATTTTCAGACTTCAATACCACCTACCAGCAACTGGCAGATCCAGTAGATTGAACTTAACATATTATAAATCAAGTAGATCTAATTTATCAACATTTATAGATTACCTAACAACAGCAGCAGAATGATCATTCTTCTCCAACTCTAATGGAACATTTTAAAAATAGCTCATGTTCTAGGCTATAAACACACCTTAATAAATTTAAAAGAATAGAAGTCATACAAAGTATAGCATCTTGTATAACACAATGGATTTAAATTACAATTAAAGTACAATAGATTTAAACTATATTACCTTAATACCAAAACCAAAGACATTATAAGAAAGGAATATTAGAAACCAACATCTCTCATAAATAAAGATGCAAAAATCCACAGCAAAATTATTAATAAATTTAATGCAAAAATGTATAAAATGAATTACACAACACAACTATAAGTTGGATTTATTTCAGCTTTGCAACACTGTTTCAATATTCAAAAATCAATTAATGTAACCCATCACATCAATAGTTTAAAGAAGAAAAATTACATGATCAATAAGAAATGCAGAAATATCATTTGGAAAATCTAATGCCTATTTATGATAAAAACTCTCAGCAAACTAAGAATAGTAAGAATAGTAAGGAACTTTCTCAGCTTGACAAAGAATATCTACAATGAACCAACAGGTAACATCTTACTTAATCATGAGAAAACAGATACTTTTCCCCTAAGACCAGTAATCAAAGACATCACTCATCACCACTCCTATTAAACACTGTAGTGGAAGTCCTAACTAATGCAGTTAGATAAGAAAAGGAAATAAAAGGTCTACAAAATTAGGGGGAAAAGGAAAGGAAATGAAATTGTCTTTGTTCAGTAACAAAAAAATCTAATAGGCAATTTCAGCAAGGTTGCCAGACACAAGGTTAATATACAAAAGTCAACTGCTGTCTTATATACCAGCAAAAACAAGTGAAATTTCAAATTAAAAACAGAATACCATTTACATTAAAAAGTGAAATAGTTATAAATATAATAAAATATGAGACATAAAACAACTAAAATATTCTTACAAAAGAAATAAAATAATATATATATATAAATAAAAGATCTAAATGAGCCAATATTCCATGTTCGTGGATAGGACAACTCAATACTGGTAAGATGTTGGCTTTTTCCAACTTGATTCAATGCAGACTCAATAAAATTTCAACAAGCAATATTGTGGATATCAACAAACTGGTACTAAAATTTGTATGTAAAGGCAAAAGACCAAGAATAGTCAACACAACCTCAAAGGAAAACAAAATCAGAAAATTAACACTACTCAACATCAAGACTTCCTATAAACCTACAGAAAGCAAGACAGTGTGCTATTGGTGAAAGAACAGACAGATATATCAAGTGAAACAGAATAGAGATAAATAGATCCACACAAATATAGTCAATGATTTTTGAGAAAAGAACAAAGGCAATTCAATAGAAAAAGGAGTATTTTCAACAAATGGTGTTGGAATAACTAGATATCTACGAAAAAAATTAATCTAGACACAGAACTTACACCTTACCAAAAATTTACTCAAAATGGATCACAGACCTAAATGTATTAATAAAATGCAAAACTATAAAATGCCTAGAAGATAACATAGGAAGAAGTCTAGGTTACCTCAAATTTGGTTGTAGCATTTTAGATACACCAAAAGCACAATCCATGAATTAAAAATTGGTAAGTTGTACTTCATTAAAATTAAAAAAAATCTGCTTTGCAAAAGACATTGTTAAGAGAATGAAAACACAAGTCACAGGCAGGGAGGAAATATTTGAAAAACACATACTTGACAGTATAAGAAAACAAATAACCCCATTACAACATAGGCCAATGAGCTGAAGAAGTACCTCATTACAGAAGCCATACAGATGGCAACATGAAAAGATATTTCATTAGGGAATTGCACATTAAATCAAAAATGAGATACCACAATACAGACCTATTAGAATGGCTAAAATCCTAAGCACTAAATATGGCACATGCTGGCAGAGAGCACGTGTGTTGAGAAACTCATTGCTGGTGGGAATGCAAAACACTACAGACACTCTAAAGACAGTCTGGGAGTTTCTTATAAAGTTAAATATAGTCTTACCATATGATCTGGCACTTGTACTCCTTAGTATTTACCTAAATGTGCGGAAAACATATATTCCTGCAAAAGTTATGCAGCATCCAACAGATACTAAGTTGTTCTGAACCTAAAATAATTAATAAAAACTGTTGGTTTTCCTTGTGGTTTAGGAACATGATGAGAAAATTACTGAAACCATATAGGTACTATGAAGCTCTGTCTAAACTTTTTATAAAAGATTATGTAAATACTTATCACAAGAAAGCATACATAGCCATACTAATATCAAACAAAATAAACATTAAAGCAAAAAAACATTTTTAGAGATGAAGAGCTTACTTTTGCCAAGACAATGACTCAGTTTTCCGGGTAAATATAACAAGTATAAATTTGTATACATCAAATAATATAGTTTCAAATATATTATAAACCAATCTGACAGAACTACCATGAGACATAGAGCAATCGATAAGCACAGTGGGAGAATTTAATATACATCTCTTAGTAACATGGAATAAACAGACAAACTGTACAGAAAGTAACTGTACAGCACAATAAACATATTTGATCTAATAGATGTACACAAAAGACATGATTAATTCAATATTCACAAACCGAAGGACAAACTTCTTCAGTTTACTCCAATTAAAATCAATGAGTTCAAAGAAACTCTTGATTCCCCTCTGTATTTCCTCCTTGACCCAATAGTTATTCAACAATAGATTGTTTAATTTCCATGACTCTGTCAGGTGGTATCTCTGTTGGAATTGAATTCTAATTTTATACCACTATGATCAGAGAAGATACGTGGTATAATTTCTATTTTTTTGAATTTGTTGAAGTCTGATTTCTGGCCAAGGATGTGATCAATTTTGGAGAAAGTTCCATGAGTTGATAAGAAGAATGTGTATTTGGCTTCATTTGGGTGGAATGTTCTGTAGAAGTCTGTCAGACTCTCTTGTTCTAGAGTTACGCTTCAGTCCATTATTTATTTGCTTATTTTCTGTTTGGAAGATCTGTCCACTTCATTCAGCAGGGTGTAGAAGTCCCCTGCTACTATGACGTTATTGTTTCTCATGCTATTTAGATCAGACAAGGTTTGCTTTATGTAACTGGGTGCTCCTGAGTTTGGTGCTTAAATATTAAGAATTGTTCATTCTTGTTGGATCTTCCCTTTCACCATTATAAAGTGGCCATCTTTCTCTTTTCTACTTTTGCCATTTTAAAGCTTATGTTATCTGAAAATAGTATAGCTACCCCTGCTTTCTTCTGTCTTCCATTTGCCTGGATGACTGTTTTCTATCCCTTGACCTTGAGCCTGAAGGCATCTTTGGGGATTAGATGCATTTCCTGTAGACAGCAGATACTAGACTTGTGGATTTTAATCCACTCTGACACTCTATGTCTCTTCAGAGGACAGTTTAAGCCATTCACATTTATTGAGAGAACTGAAATTTGAGGTGGATTTCCATTCATATTGTTGGGTGAAATCCTGTTGTTTTGTTTTACTCCTTGAGCCACCATGAGTTGGAACTAAATGATAACAGAGACACTAGTTATCAAAACCTGTGGGATACAGCAAAAGCACACCTGAGAGGAAAACTAATAGCATTAAATGCTCACATCCAAAAAACAGAAAGCTCAAAAATCGAAAATTTAATAAACAGTCTCAAGGAATTGGAAAAAGAAGAGCAAATCAGTTCCAAACCTAGCAGAAGAAAAGAAATAAGTAAGATCAAAGCAGAACTAAATGAAATTGAGAACAAGAGAATCATATGGAAGATCAACACCACCAAAAGCTGGTTTTTTGAAAAGATAAACAAAATTGACACCCCTCTTGCAAGACTGACAAGAATTCAAAGGGAAAGGACTCTAATGAACTCAATTAGAAATGTAAAAGGAGAAGTCACAACAGACACCATGGAAATACAAAAATTTATTTTCGATTACTATAAAAACCTATATGTACAAAAACTACATAATGAGGAAGAAATGGACAAATTCCTGGAAACATATAACCTCCCTAAGTTCACCCAGGAGGTAACAGAATTTCTGAATAGACCTATTTCAAGTTCAGAAATTAGAACAGCAATGAAAACCTCTCAAAGGGGAAAAGTCCCAAATCAGATACTTCAGAGTTTTACCATCATACAAAGAAGAACTCATACCTATACTATAGAGATTATTCCACAATATTGAGAAAGATGGTATCCTTTCTAACTCATTCTACGAAGCCAATATCACCTTGATACCAAAGCCAGGAAAGGACACAATGGAAAAATAAAACTATAGACCAATATCCCTCATGAATATAGATGTAAAAATCCTCAACAAAATTTTACAAAATTGAATTCAGCAGCATATCAAAAAAATAATTCATTATGACCAAGTTGGCTTTATTCCAGAGATGCAAGGCTGGTTCAACATACACAAATCTATAAATGCAATTTGCCTCATAAATATAAGCAAGAACAAACACCATATGATTCTCTCAATAGATTCAGAAAAAACATTTGACAAAGTCCAGCACACCTTTACAATAAAAACTCTTAACAAAATAGGCATAGATGAGCCATACATTAAAATTGTAAAGTCCATTTGTGATAAACCCATGGCCAATATCATACTGAATGGGGAAAAATTGAAACCATTCCCACTTTGAACCGGAAACAGACAAGGTTGCCCACTATCTCCACATCTATTCAACATAGTGCTCGAAGTCCTTGCTAGAGCAATTAGACAAGAGAGCAGAATTAAGAGCATCCAAATAGGGGCAGATGAGATCAAACTCTCACTCTTTGCCAATTATATGATATTGTATCTAGAAAACTCCAAGGATTCAACCAAGAGACTCCAAGAATGATAAATGAATTCAGTAAAGTCTCAGAATACAAAATCAATACAAACAAATCAGAGGCATTCATTTACGTCAATAACATGCTGAAATTCAAATAAAAAATGCAATACCTTTTACAATAGACTCAAAGAAATTTAAATGTCTAGGAATATATTTAATGAAAGATGAGAGAGACTGTACAGTAGTTCTCCCTGTAGTATATACATAGTTCTCCCTGTAGTATATACAGGGAGAACTACAAAACACTAATAAAATAAATTGTAGAAGATGAAAACAGATGGAAAAATCTACCTTGCTCATGGATTGGTAGAATCAATATTCTTAAAATGTCTGTACTACCTAAAGTCATCTACAGAATTAATGCAATCTCTATCAAAGTGCCATCATCATTCTTTACAGATCTAGAAAAAATAATTCTACACTTTGTATGTAACCAGAGAAGACCTTGTATAGCCAAAACAATCTAAAGTAAAAAAGAACAAACTGGGAGGTATCAGTCTGCCAGACTTTAAGCTGTACTACAAAGCAATCATAATTAAAACATCATGTTACTGGCACAAGAACAGAGACATAGACCTTTGGAACAGTACTGAGATTCCAGAGATGAAACCATCTGCATATGATAATCTAATCTTTGACAACACAGACAAAAATATACACTGGGGAAAAGAATCTCTTTTCAATAAATGGTGCTGGGAGAACTGGATAGCTACATGCAGAAGATCTCTACCTATCACCCCTCACAAAAATAAATTCAGGATGGATAACAGACTTAAACCTAAGGCATGAAACCTTAAGAATTCTAGAAGAAGATGTTGGAATGACCCATTCAGACATTGGCCTGGGCAAAGAATTTTTGAATAAGACACTGAAAACAATCACAGTAGCAACAAAAATAAATAAGTGGAATCTGATAAAATTAAAAAGCTTTTGCACAGCCAAGGAAACTATCATTAGAGCAAATACACAGACTACACAATGGGAAAAAATATTTGCTCTTTACACATCCAATAAAGGGCTGGTAAGAAGAATCTATTTAGAACTTAAAAAAATCAACAACAACAAAAAAATCAAACAACTCCATCAATAAATGGGCAATAGAAACGAACAGAAACTTTTCAAAAGAAGACAGAATAATGGCTAGCAAACATATAAAAAAATGCTCAACATCTCTAGTTACAGAAATGCAAATCAAAAATCACAGTGAGATTATCGCCTAACTCTGGTGAGATTGGCCTCTATCAAAATATCCCTAAACAACAAATGCTGGAGAGGATGTGGAGAGACAGGAACACTCTTACACTGCTGGTGGGACTGCAAATTAGTACAACCTCTGCGGAAAAGAATTTGGAGATACCTCAAAGAGCTAAAAATAGAAATACCATTTGATCCAGCAATAGCATTATTAGGCATCTACCCAAAAGAGCAAAAGACACTCTATAATACAGACATCTGTACCCGAATGTTTATGGCAACACAATTCACTATTGGAAAGATGTGGAAACAACCCAAGTGCCCATCAATTCATGAGTGGATTATTAACATTTGGTATATGTATAAAATAGAATATTACTCAATTACAAGAAACGACAGTGATCTAGCACCTCTTATGCTTTCCTGGATAGAACTTGAGCTCATTATCTGAAGTGAGGTATCACAAGATCTGTAGAATGGGCTCCACATGTACTTGCCATCAAATTGGCACTGACTGATCAACACTATGGTGCTCACACGGTAGTAATATTCTCCAGGGATCAGGGGGTTGGGGGGGGTAAACTCACAACTAATAGACGCAGTGAGCATTGTAGAGGGGAAGGGCATGCCTCTAATCCTTGCTCAGGCGAGGCAAAGACATAAATTGTAACCAAAATGTTTGTACCATCATAATATCCTTAAATAATAATAAAAAACTTAAGAGCACTATGCAAAAAACTTTTGCATAAAATAAAAATAAATCAATGATATTAAAAATTATCATACTACTCAGTGTTTCCATTTTGATAGCTCTAAGTTTCTTAGTTTGAGATTGGCTTTTTGACAATGCAACTTTATTATCAGGTAAAATATTTTCATCTAATACCTCTTCCACTTTCTGATCTATAAGAAAGATGCTTTTAATCCATTAAAGAAATGAATTTATTGAAAAACCTCTGGAGAACCATACATGCCAATTATCCAGAAATATTTCCTCTCATGTTTTAAGAATTGTAATTAAATACCACATTGATGAGACAGTGAATTGGAGACTTAGTATGTGTAGTGTACAAATGTGAGAGTATTTTTCAAGAGAATAGTTCTCTAAGGTATTCACATTTTGTAATTAAGTCAAATATTTTTTACAAAAGATATGGATAAGAAAATGATAAATAAAACATTAAAAATAAATTTTGATATTCAAAAATAGGTCAGGAAAGAAAGACAGAAAACATAAGCGATGGCATATTAGCCTGCAAAATATTAGTACTTACAATTAAGTTTAAATGCATTCAGTGTTATATTTAAAAATGCAAGGATTCCCAAATTGGATTTAAAAATAACCAACTATATTTTATTTTAAAGATATACAGCTAAGTAATAAAACAAAAAAGTTACAAGTAAAATTATGCAAACATTATGCAAATACTCATGTAAAGAAAAAGATGTTATGTTAATATCTAATGAAATAGACTAAAGGGAAAAAAATTACTATCAAATGTGTCATAAAGAGTTTTAGTGCTCTAAAAACACATAATTACTTCTGTCAAGCATGGTGGTTCATGCTTGTTATCCCAAGCAGTTTGAGAGGCTGAGGTAGGAAGATTGCTTGAGGCCAGAAATTCGATACCAACCCAGGGAACATAGTGAGACCCTGCCTCTACAAAAAAATTTTAAAAGTTTGCTGGGTGTGATGATGCATGCCTGTATCCCTAATTACTCAGGAGGCTGAGGTGGTAGGATCACTTGAGCTCAGGAGTTCGAGGTTATAGTGAGACCACTGGGCCAGTCTGGGTGACAGAGCAAGACCCTGTCTCAAAAAACAAACACAAAAACATGTAACAATTTTAAATCTATAGGTGTGTAATTAAAATCTTTAAAAACATAAAATGAAAAATGATATAACTACAAAGAGTTACAGAGAAATAAGTAATGACAGTAGAATTTAAAATACCTTTCTCACAAATGATAGAATAAATAGAGAACCCCAATGAAGTTAAGAACACATTAACAATATGAACAACCTAATGGATAAAATACATATATACACATACACATAAACACAAACACATGTGCTGTATGTATATACATATATATGTATACATAATATATATTAAAATCATATTCATAATTGATTATATATTTGTGAACTGAGAGAAATTTAATTAAAAATCATTACATAGTATTCTTAATTATTATACTTACTACTAAGCCCCATTTTTCTGACAGTACCAAGTTTCTTAATTTGAGATGGGTTTTGGGGGGGGCCTTTGTTTTTACACTTGATCTTAGCCAAAAGGCCGAGAAGCAATAGGGGGCTTTGTTTTTGATTTTTTGTTTTGAGACAGAGTCTCATTCTGTCAGCCCTATGTAGGGTGCAGTGGCATCATCGTAGCTGACTGCAATCACAAATTCCTGGGCTCAAGTGATCCTCCTGCCTCAGTCTCCCAAATAGTTGGGATTATGGGTACGTATAACCACACCTGGCTAATGTTTTCTATTTTTGGTAGAGATGGAATCTTGTTCTTGCTCAGGCTGGTCTTGAACTCCTGAGCTCAAGTGGCCCTCCCACCTCAGCCTCCCAGAGTGCTAAGATTACAGACATGAGCCACTGCACCTAGCCGAGATGGGTTTTTTGAGATTAAAACTTTATCTCCACATAAAAGAATTCATCTGATATTTCATACATTTCTAAGCTATAAGAAGAGAGGCTTTTAATCCAATAAAAAGTGAAACAATTTTATTGTGAAGCCTCTAGATAATTAATGTACACAAAAACCACTCAAAATTCCCTGTCAGTTCTAGAAAAATTTAAGCTAATCAATATAATTTAAGTAAATAACACACAGAAAACCTCTGATGCATTTTCAAAACGGACCAGTGTAAAAATCATCATAGTACTTTTCCTGAAAGTATGTGGAGGCACTCTTGTTACTTCATACATACTTCATACATACACTTAGAATGAAGATTATTATTCTTTATGAAGATTATTATAATTTATTATTATTCTTTAATGAAGATTATAATTCTTTAATTGAAAGATTATTATTTAGTTGAAATTAGACTTTACTGTACTAAGGGTATTCACATTAAAAAAAACTTCTTATATAATTGATTGAAAAACTAAACTGATTTTAAAAATAATAATTCCAAAATAAGGAAAGAAAAGAAATTTTTAAAAGCCTAGATCAGATAAAAAAATAAAAAGGATCCAAAAAGGAAAAACAAACTCCAGATATACTCACCAGAAAACTGGTATTAACTGAGCAGCACCTAAGTGGACACATAGGAACTACAGTAATTGGGTATCAAGCAGGTGGGAGGGGGGAGGGAGGTGGGTATATACATACATAATGAGTGAGATGTGCACCATCAGGAAGATGGTCACGCTGGAAACTCAGACTTGTGGGGGAGGGAAGGAAGGGCATTTTTTTAAACCTTAAAATTTGTACCCCCATAATATGCCGAAATAAAACAAAGGAAATATTTAAATCCAAATACATCAATAAGTATAATAATTGTAAATGGGTTATGTATTCTAGGAACAAAGATAGTCACATTGCATTTATAAATAATTTATTTATATAAGAAATTATAAGAATACAGAAGGATAGAAATAGGTAAAAAAAAGATACCATGCAAATACTAACCAAAATAACTCTGCAATAGTTATGTCAATGTCAGACAAAATAGACTTTTATTCAAAAGACCTTACTGAAGATTAAGATGGTACCTTTTATAAAAAGAAAAAATTGAGTCATAAGGAAAATCTAACTTTTTATTTTTAAACACCTAATAACATAGACAGTATAAGGAAAATGGACAGAAATACAAGAGGAACAGGTAATTCCACAATCATAGAACAATTCAATATATATCTCTCAATAATTGATAGAACAATCAAAATTCAAGGAAATCAAGAAACGAGAAATATAAATGACATAATAAAAAATCGACTTAATGGTATCTGTAAAGCTATAACAGGATACATATTCATGAACTGAATTCTGCTTAATCAAAATTCAATTAATGTAATTTACATAATTTGATAATATTCATTATTATATTTACTATTGAATCTTTTCTTCCTAGCAGCTCCAGTTGCAGGCAGAAATTTTCATCTGATACCTCATCTTTTTCTGGATTACAGAAAGAAAGGCTCTTAAAAGCACTAGAGAACCAAATTCTGTGGGGGAACCTCTAGATTTACCAAGTATGTTAATTACTCAACAGTATTTTATCTTATTTATTAGTGATACAAGCCAATCATCATTTAGTTAAAATATAAATATCATATAAATATATTTTTCACTTGTGCATATAAAAGCAGTCTTGTAACTTTTAGATACACAGAGGCATTGAATATATTTAATTTATAAGTAACAAAATTACTTTATTTCTTTATTATAAATATTATAATAAATACTTCTATATTTAAAATTATTCTTTAGTTTCCTTATTGAATTTGTACTTAAGAATAAAGATTAAAATTTTTGATGTCAAATATGGCTAAGGAAAAATGTATAATGATAAAAAATAAGGAAAGCAGAAAGAGAAATATATCCAGTGCAAAAAATAGATGTAGCCAAGGAAATGGTGTAATTACACCTAAAATATCAATAATTAGGTTTATATGATTATGAGAAATAATTAAAGAAAAACATCAGACTAAATTTAAGAGTTTATATAAGTTTCTTACAAGAGAAATAGTAAAATAATAAACAAACAGGAAAATTAAAATAATAGGATAAAAAATGTTTCATGCAAATACCAACCAGAAGCCATATTAATAGCTGATAAGGTGGTTATTAAGGAAAATAAACAAATAAAAACTCCAAAAAATGACAAAGTAGGTCTCTTCGTTAGTATAAAATGTTCTGCCCTTGAAAAATATAAAATTTAAGTTTATATTGCCATAAATAAGAAAGCATTGTAAGACATAAACCAAAAACTGACAAAAATACAAGAAGAAACAGGGAAACTCACAAAGTGGGTGATTTTTAACAGAAGTAACTCTCAGTGATTATAAAAATAACAGATAAATCATCAAGAAATATCTAAAAGTATTATGGAAATAACAATAGAAGCATATGGTTGAAGACAAATTCATAAACCAAAACCAAAGTTTTCCAGAATTTAGTAAAATATAATTTTACTTTAGTAAAATATAATTATAAGATTATAATTACTTACTATTGACACTCTCATTTCTAATAGCTCGAATTTTGTTAGTCTGAGATTGGCTTCTTGATAATAAAACTTTCTCCTCAGGCAATAGATGTTGAAGTGATACATTCTTTTGGGGTGTTTCTAAAGGAAATGCTAAATAGAAAAAACAGATGTGCAATGGAACTTCTGTATATGTCAATTAATCAGCAAACTTTCTACCCACAGAAGTGAAATGAAAAAACCATGTGAATGGTTTTCATGAGGGTGTGTGAATATAGTGTTTTTACTTAGCAATTATTGACTATGCAAATACCGAACAAAAGGTATCAATACTTTTGATTTTGTTCTCTAGTTACATTATTCTATTCACACTTTAGGTCAAAGTAAAATTTCCATAAAATATGTGCTCAAGTACACATTTATAAATCAAAGAAAAAAGATTTTATGAGTTTAACTTAAAATAAAGTTTTCTATAATTAGTATACTTACTATTGCGCCTTCCTTCTCCAGAAATTATTTGTTTCTCTTCTATCACTTGGAGTTTTGACAGTGAATCATAATGCACAAACATAAGATTTTCATCTGGTACTACAAAATGAGCTACATAAAGAGATGTATTTAGTCCACTAAATTAAAAAAATCTGTGAAATCTCCAGATTTAAAATTAATAACAAGTATATGGCAGCATTTTATCTCATTTTTATAAACTTATAATCAAATCAGCATAATGTTAGGTCTGACATCAAGATGATGAAAATAGTTGTAATGGCTGTTGTGGAAGTTAAGTCATTATTTCATAAATATTCTGAGGAATCAAATACATTTTATATTAGTCTCCATAATTCACAGGTAATAAACTGTGGGTTAATTCAACTATATATACATAATATATAATAATTTATATATTAGGTTAATACATAACCATACACCAAACAATAAAAATGCATAAGTACAAGGTCATTCATTACACTATTATTTGTAATTGCAAAATATTTAACATCATCAAAATTTTCAAGCATAGGAGACTGGTTGAATGAGCTGATATGTGTACCATAAACAATAGTGTAGCATCAGTTATGGTATAAAATGATGTGTATATGTGTGTGTATGTGTATGAATGTGTACACATGAACACATATATAGCATATAGGTATATGATACAGTATGAAGAACTCTATAGATAGTGAAATGTTCCCCTCTCATCTGTGCTAATATATCCTACCCTTCCTTGCCCAATGTCATTTCCTGGGAAAACTGAAACATTGACCTAGAGTCAGTGACCTTTTGTGCTCAGGCTCTTGCTTATGTTGTCACAGTAAGTGCTTAAAGGCTTAATTGCTACTTTCAATTTGGCTCATTGTCTTAATTGACCACCTTCACACCTGGCAGCTTTCTTGGTGATCAATGGCTGTGAGCAGGGTGGTCAAGTAAGCACAATGCCCGTCTGGAAAAGCAGAAAGCACGAAGATCCCCAGGACATTGTGTGAGATGCTGGAGTTCATGGGGCCTCTTGGGGGATACTAGAAGAGCATCTGCGGGAGTCTGAGGGTCCCACGGGCCACTTTGCTGGTCCTATCAATGGGTCCCAAGGAGTGCTGGCCAACACCAAGGGGCACTCCTGCAGAGCACTAGCAGATTATTTACATAAGATTTTTGGCTCTGAGAGATACCAATGGTCCTTCTCTTTAGCCCCAGACTCCCTGGCCAAGACGCCTGGTGGGTCAAATTAGAGATCCAACAGAGGAACTCTGAAAAAGGTAGGAAGCAATTCCTTGGTTATTGCTATTGTCCTCTGCTGATG
>VSMD01015965.1:0-52742 GCA_008750895.1 Mirza zaza
TTTTGAGACAGAGTCTCACTTTATTTCCCAGGCTAGAGTGAGTGCCGTGGCGTCAGCCTAGCTCACAGCAACCTCAAACTCCTGGGCTCAAGCAATCCTGCTGCCTCAGCCTCCCAAGTAGCTGGGACTACAGGCATGCGCCACCATGCCCGGCTAATTTTTTTTCTATATATATTAGTTGGCCAATTAATTTCTTTCTATTTATAGTAGAGATGGGGTCTCACTCTTGCTCAGGCTGGTCTCAAACTCCTGAGCTCAAAGGATCTGCCCACCTCGGCCTCCCAGAGAGCTAGGATTACAGGCGTGAGCCACCGCGCCGGTCTCACCTCTGAGATTTAAAGGTAGAAACAATCTGAGTGTCCATGACGAGAATGAGTTTTTGCATAAGTTTTGTGGGAGGGCATTCAAAATTAAGCTATTCCCCTCCCCTCAAAACTGGGAGGTCACCCATCCTTTGCTCCCAACCTACACCAACTTGCAAGCTAACTTTTCCTTAGCTGGGATTCCAGCAAATCTTCCAAATGCCACTATGCTTAGGTGCCAAGGAAGGACAAGATTTATGTAGACTCAGCTGGATGGGAAATGCTTTGAGCTAGGATTGTATTTATGGGTTTTTTCCATAACAAAAGCAGGGCATGTGGCCTCACAAGTACTTATGAGGACAATAGGATAAAATATTTTAAAACTGGAACTGTCTTGCAAATTTCCCAACTTAAGATTGCGTGGTTACCATGAGAAGTGGAGAAGTCAATGCCAAGAGAGGGCAGGGAGAAGTCTTCTCTCCCATGCACCTAGGTCTTGCCTTCTGATTTGGGGGAAGGAGCCTTGGGTTTCCAGAACCTCTGGAATACCAGAACTTTCTCCTAATACCCTTGAGCATGTTCAGTTATTAAATACTATAGTGGATTTGTAGGACTGGATCCTGATTGGTAGGAGAAGAAGAGAGAGTAAAGGGAAATGTGAAGCCTCTAAAGTTTTTACCAGTTTTGCTTACAACTGTTTGGGCACTCAGTTTCTTGCTCCCTCTCCCCTGCTCCAAACTCTCCCCCCTCTCTACCACATCCCCACAGTGCTCTCAGCTGACTGTGCCATTAACAACCTGACAAAGGCCATGGCCCAGCGCAATGGCTCACGCCTGTAATCCCAGGACTTTCATAGACTGTTGGGGGAGGATCGCTTGGGGCCAGGAGTTTGAGACCAGCCTGGGCAACACAGTGAGAAGCCATCTGTACACAAAAAATTAGCCAGGTATGGTGGCATGCACCTATAGTCCCAGCTACTTGAGAGGCTGAGGCAGAAGGATCACTTGAGCCCAGGAGTTTGAGGTTGCAGTGAGGAGTGATCATGCCACTGCATTCCAGCTTGGGCAACACAGTGAGACTCTGTCTCTAAAAAAACAAAACAAAACAACCTAACAGAGGCCAAAGGTAGGTGTTGTCACTGAAGAATGAGAAGGGACTGGGCTGGGCTGAACTTGCCCAATTGGCTGTTTTCTTCAAGGATCAGTTTTACGTAGGAGAGTGATGTAATAGTTTCCTTGTCATTTGAGGTTCAAATGCCAGGGTTCCTGACTTCTACACTGGGACCCAGGTTTCCAAAGCTTGAATGGGAAAATAGTCCTGTGGAAGCGTCTGAGGACAGCCTCCTCCAAACTTCCCTACCTCACGATTGTTGCATCCAGCCCCAGGTATACACACTGCTCATCTACACTTACCAGTGGGCTGCAGGGTCAATGGGCTCGATCATCTTGAGGTCTGAGTCTTCTGTGGACCCTCATAGTAATCAGAGCAGGGACACAGGAAGGATGTTGATTCCAACATTTACTCAAGAGCCTGCTTTGGACTCTAGGGGAGTAAACCAGATGAGACAAAGAAGAACCTCCTCCAAGAACCCTATCTGAGACCTTCCTCTCCAAGATTCCAAGGAGAAGAAGTGAAGGAGAAAGGGAGTCATGTCCTAAGAATTCCTTCAATCCTTGTCGCTATCAAAAAAACCCTACCTCGCCCATGAGACCTATGTGTGGTAGACCCCAGCCTCAATGTCAGAAGATAAAACTCTGGCATCTAGATAAAATCCTTGAATCATTTCCCCAATTACCTTGTTCCAAGCTCTGGCCTCATTCTTGCTTGGCCCTGTACCTTCTGAAACAGGGCCTTGAATTAAAACCCTCCAACTGCTGTTGCTTTCTGCCATCTGCCTCCTTTGCTCACTTGTTTCCTGTGTCTCTGTTTCTGGGAGTCTAATTGTGATTAAATTATAGGGTAATACTAATAGTGGGGTGAGAACCCAGCTAATGGCTCCCTGTTCCGCTAGGCAACAATTGTAGTAATCACCAAGCTAAGGGCTCCCGTGCATTAGCTGGGGGTTGCTGGGGTTTCCTGGCCTACGCTTCCTCCACACCCCTGTCTGAGCAACTGGAAGCGGTTCACAGGGCAAACTGAAAACCCAGAGGCAAGGGAAGATGAAAATGACATAATTGAAAAGATAACGGGGAAAGCAAGAACATTCTTTTAGTAATAAGAATTAGAGTCACAGCAAAAGTAGAAGCAAGGTAAAGTGGGTTTAGGGTTTCAAAAATATCTGGGAAAATGGAAATTAATCACATAAATTATTGAAGGAGCTTTGGCTTGGATTTGGGGGGAGGCAGTGAGGCTGGGGTCATACTGGTCCTTCACTTACCTTTTCCAGATTTGGCCTGATGGCAGGGGGCGGGGTGTGGGGAGGGGATGTGTGAGACAAACATGCAGCTCTGCAAAGCAAGTCCACATCCACGAACATCCCAAACAGACACATGCCAATAGCACCATAAGCCCGTCTGATAAAGTGTGTCCCCATTGGGATAGAAGGAAAGCAACATAGTGCGGTCCCCAACTTCAAGGTCCTCACAGTCTGAGACCAAATGGAATCTATCTATAAATACCTATTTCTGACACTCGGGACCCCCTTCTTAATTTGGGCAGCACTTCCCAGGATCTCAGCTGTGAAGAACATAGGGACTATTATTCCTATTCCACAAATGTGGAAACTGAGGCTTAGAGGGTTTAAGTGACTTGTTCAAGGACATCTATGGCCCCAAGTTTCTGAATTCTTTTGGCTCTTGCCTCCTCCTGCAGGACATCCTCAGCAGCATCTCGAGCTTGAAGTCTGACTGGCCACTGCTCCACTACCCAACACCCACCCCCGAGATGCTACAAAGCAGGAAGGAACAGTTCTCCCCACTCCAGGATCAGAGTGCCATACAGGATGTCACCAGAACTTACAGTATTTAGGCAAAACAATGGCACTCTCTCACTCTCTCTCTTTTTATAATAATTAAGGCCCCCCCAACTAGAACCCAGATTTTGATTCATAAGGGCCTAGCCAAGGAAATAAGTCCAAACAGTAGCAATATCTTATGCTCGAAAAATAGCAGTAAATGTCATATTAATGCTCAGGATTCAGAAAATAGGAGCATTTTAGTTGAGGATGTGTCATAAATCAAATAGAATCATATGTTAAAATAGAAATTTTAGCTGAATCACAAATAGATACCAAATTCCAGAGTGAAGTGCTAGACCAAGATTTACAAAGTCAGTCGCCAAGAATATGTACAGTACAGAAAAGGGGAAGATTTTAGATGAGAATTTCTTTGGAGAGAGCTGTGCTGTGAGTCCCACCCTACCCCTACCTCAATCAGAGGTGTTGACCCAAATGGCAAGAGGGATAGTACAGCAGAGCAGAGGCCTACACATGGGAGTAGCTGTACTCGCAGAGTTGCTGGGGGAAGGTGTGAGCCGTAAGTGAGAGAGATTGGCCTGGTCTGGTCAGAGATCACATCCAAGAGTGCAGACTGCAGGAACAAAGAGATTTCAGCCAAGAAAAGGCATGGCCAGATTCCTAGGGGTGAGGAAGGAGGAAGCAGAGAGCCTGAGGAAATGGTATTGCCTGAACTGAGAGGTCCCCAGCAATGAGGGGACATAAGGCACCCACAAATGTGCCAGCATTAAACCCTTGCCCAGGCCGGGCGTGGTCACTCACGCCTGTAATCCTAGCACTCTGGGAGGCCGAGGCGGGAGGATCACTCAAGGTCAGGAGTTCTAAACCAGCCTGAGCAAGAGCAAGACCTTGTCTCTACTAAAAATACAAAGAAATTAATTGGCCAACTAAAAATATATATAGAAAAAATTAGCCAGGCATAGTGGCACATACCTGTAGTCCCAGCTACTCGAGAGGCTGAGGCAGCAGGATCGCTTGAGCCCAGGAGTTTGAGGTTGCTGTGAGCTAGGCTGACGCCATAGCACTCTAGCCGGGGCAACAAAGTGAGACTGTCTCAAAAAAATAAATTAATTTAAAAAAAACACAAAAAACCCTTGCCCAGTCCACGGAACATAAAGCAGATCCCCACACCAGGACCAATCAAGTGGAAACCTTCCTGCCTCTTCCCACTGCAAGGATTAGAAATCATGGTTTAAAAAAAGGGAGAGAAGGGACAAAAGCGTCCCCTCCTCCAAGTGTCCAGCCTGAGCTGCAGGAGAAAGGAGAAGGCTCAATTTCATGTCATGCTGGGAGTTGAGACTATATTTTAATCATGGAGTTGAGACTGTATTCAGACTTAAGGTGACTAAGACCTAGAAAGTCTGGGGTCTGCATGAATATTTGTCCAGGTGCAGGTGACATGCAGCCCCACCAAATTTAAAGGATTAACGGAAGAGAAAACTTAATTTTCTTTATAAGTACATCCCATGGATTGTGCTTGTTTAATGTAACAGTTGTTCAAAGAATGTACTAATTTGTTAAGTTGCTTTACTAAGAAAGCTAGGAACAGTTATGCTGTTCGTAAAGGGACATCCTCGCATGGCGAAAGGCTACTGCGTGGAGATAAGTAACAAGAGACAGGCCTCCGCTCTCTACTCACTGAAGCATCCAGTCGGGAGCAGACCTGATTCTATAGGCCTGGGGGGGCCACTACCCAATGGCCAGGCCTTTGTCACAGTCTGCAGCTGGTGGAACACCACCCCCCTATTCTGAGGATACCTTGAGACCGGAGACTCTGCCAGCTCCCCCTGGACAGGAGAGAGGGGGAAGTGTGCAGCTGAGTAGCTGTGAGCACAGAATCCGCTCCATTTGTCCAGATGGGAGGGGTTCTGCCCCGGGCCGGCTGGGAGGAGGTGTTGAGCAGCTGGTGCCACTTGCTTCTTTGTTCACGATGTGCCATCAATAGGCCTCTTTGTACATATGACTGCCGGGGGTGAGCAGACTCGCTTCAGCTGAAGCACGCAGGTGGGCAAGAGAGTATGGAAATAGACCATGTGGAAATTACTCAAGGTGGTTCGGAGGTCACGCATCTGGACGGCAGCCCAAAGCGTTCATCAAACACGTTCCAGCAAGTTTGAATTCAAGCTGAACGTCAGGATAGAACCTACCCCCCACCCCACTCTCTCTTTCTCTTTCACTCACACACACACACACACACACACACACACACACAGTCATCCATGCAGCATTAGGAAGTAAATTATTAAAAAGCCAAAAGCCAAGAGTAGAACCCAGGACTTCTGGCACATTCCCTCCCAGTGCACATTTTCTTTGCCACTCTCCCCCCCCAAAAATTCCATACCCATTGGCACTTACCCCCTACTTTTCTCCCAACTCACAAAATGGGCAACCACTAATATAGTTTGTCCCTGTGGATTTGTCTATTCAGGACATTTCATGTAAACAGAATCACACAATATGTGGTCTTTTGTAACTGACTCATTCTCTTAGCCATGGAAACGAAAACTTAACCTCCACTTTTCAAGGTTCATCCATGTTATAGCATGTACCAGTACTTCATTTCTTTTTTTATCGCTACGTAATACTCCATTGCATGATTATATACATTTTGTTTATCTATTTATCAGTTGATGAACATTTGTGTTACTTTCACTGTTTGGCTATTATAAATAATGCTACTATAAACATTCATGTACAGGTTTTTGTGTGGACATATGATTTCATTTCTGTTTTGGGGATATGCCTGGGAGTGGGATTGCTGCATTAGATGGTGACTCTATGTTTAGCCATATGATGAACTGCCAGACTGTTTTCCAAAGTAGCTGCACCTTTTACATTCTATCAGCAGTGTATGAGAGTTCCAATTTCTCTACATCCTTACCAACACCTGCTATTATCTAATGTTTTTATCATAGCTATCCTAGTGGTTGTGAAGCAGTATCTCATTGTGGTTTTCATTTTCATTTCCCTGATGGTTACTAATGTTGAGCATCTTTTCAGGTGCTTACTGCCCATCTGTATATCCTCTTTGGAGAAATGTCTATCAGATCCTTTGCCCATTTTTTAATTGGGTTATTTGTCTTTTTATTATTGAGCTGTTACCAGAGATATGGTTTGCAAAAATTTTCTCCCATTCTTTGAGTTGTATTTTCACTTTCTTGATGGTGTCCTCAGAAGCATGTGATATTTTTACTTTTAGTCCAATGTGTCTATTTTTTTCTTTTGTCACTTCTGCTTTTGGTGTCATATCTAAAAAAACCATTGCCTAATCAGAGGTCTCATATGAAAATAATTATTTGCTTCTCTGGACATTCTGTTGATCTGCAGCAATTTTGGATGAATTATAAAATAACGATGTTTAATAAATCTTATCTTCAATCCATAAAATTTATTTGCCTTAACTTTATTTCAGCAAAATCACTAATTTTGTTGTTACAGTTTATATTTTTCACATAATTTTCATTGTATTGATCTAAAGCAAGAGTCAGCAAACTATGGCCCATGAGATAAATTCAGTCCACCATGTGTTTTTGTAAATAAAGATTTATTGGCACATAGTTACATTCATTCATTTACTTATTATTTATGGCAGCTATCACACTACTATAGCAGAGTTGAATAGCTGTGACAGAGAACCCATGTCTACTAAACCTAAGGTATTTACTACCTGCTTACAGAAAAGGTTTGCCAACCCCTGATGTAAAGAACTAAAAAATAAATTCATGAGTGGATAATCAAAATTTGGTATATGCTTACAATGGAATATTACTCAATTCTAAGAAACGACAGTGAGCTAGCACCGTTTATATTATCCTGGATTAAGCTTAAGCCCATTATCCAAAGTGAGGAGACAGAAGATCAGCAAAATGGGCTCCACATGTACTCGCCATCAAATTGGTACTTACTGGTTAAAAACTATGGTGCTCAAATGGCAGGAGTGCTCACCAGGGATTCCGGGGAGGTGGGGGGGAGAGACCCACATCTTAGGAATATGGCGAGCATTGTGGAGGGGAAGGGCAAACCTCTAACCCCTCCTAGGGAGAGGCAAAGATATAAAATGTAACCAAAATGTCAAAAAAAACCCAAAAAACTTTTATCAGGTGGTAGGCAGGTTGGAGGGGGGAAGAGGAGGGGATGAGTGACCTGGAGGATGGACACGCTTGAAGCTCTGACATGGGGGGGTGGCATGGGCAATATATGTAACAATATTTGTACCCCCATAATATGATGAAATTAAAAAAAGAATTAAAAAATAAAATGTAATTTTATTCAAAATACATATAAGTACATTTCATCAAAGATACAAATTAAATGTCAAATATTGAACATTTAAAATCATATTCATATTTTCAAATGTTTCTACTCAAAATTAAAAATTATTACAATTAAGATAAAATTCAAGTTATAATTAACAAATAAATATCAACATTTAAATGAAATAACTTAAGTAAAATAAAAAAGTTTATTTATTGGAGATTTTAATTAAATCTAGCAGTTTTATAAAAATAAAACTATTCTCTATGACACTTAAGGGAATAAGAAAAGCAAAAAAAAATATTTTTTTAAATATAAAATAAAACTATTCCCAATTTATCTAAAACTGAGGGCTGCTAGCAACAAAATACTTTGAACTGGGGAACTTGTAAATTGTAGAAAATTTTCACCTACAGTTCTGGAGGCTGGAAAGTTCAAGATGAAGGCGCCAGGAGATTTCATGTCTGGTGAGGGCCCTCTTCCTCACAGATGACATCTTCTAACTGTGCCCTCACTTGGTAGGTGGAAGGAGCGAATGAGCTCTCTTGGGCCTCTTTTAGAAGGGAAGTAACCATGAGAACTCTACTCTCATGACCTAATCATTTCCTAAAGGCCTCTACTTCTTAATACTATCACATGCAGGATGGGCCCTCACCAGACATGAAATCTTCCGGAGCCTTCATCTTGAACTTTCCAGCCTCCAGGACTGTAGAGGAAAATTTTCTATAATTTACAAGTTATCCAGCTCAAGGTATTTTGTTGCTAGCAGCCCTCAGATTCAGACAAATTGGGAATAGTTTTATTTTTTTATTTTTTATTTAAAAAAATTATATTTTTTGCTTTTCTTATTCCCTTGAGTGTCACAGAGAATAGTTTTATTTTTAGAAAAATGCTAGATTTAATTAAAATCTCCAATAAATAAACTTTTTTATTTTACTTAAGTTATTTCATTTAAATGTTGATATTTGTTAATTATAACTTGAATTTTATCTTAATTGTAATAATTTTTAATTTCGAGTAGAAACATTTGAAAATATGAATGATTTTAAATGTTCAATATTTGACACTTAATTTACATCTTTGATGAAATGTACTTAAATTATATATATTTTGAATAAAATTACATTTTATTTTCAATTCTTCTTTTTTATTTCATCATATTATGGGGGTACAAATATTGTTAAGGTTACATATATTGCCCTTGCCACCTCTCCCTCCCGCCCCCAAACCTCATGTTGAAATTTGATCCAGTGTTGGAGGTGGGGGCCTAAGAGGAGGTGTCTGGATTCATGGGGGAGGCTCCCTCATGAATAGATTAATGCCCTCCCTCTATTCTCACTGGGTTCTCACTCTATTAGTTTCCTGAAGAGCTGCTTATTAAAAAGAGCCAAAAAAGAGTGGCACTCCCCTCCCACCAGCTTCCTCTTTTGCCATGTGATCTCTGTGCCCACTGGATCCCCTTCACTTTCTGCCATGAGTGGAAGCAGCCTGAGGCCCTCACCAGAAGCCAAGCAGATGCCAGCACCATGCTTCTTATACAGCCTGCATAGCCACGAGCTGTATAAACCTCTTTTCTTTATAAATTACGCAGCCTCAGGTATTCCTTTATAGCAGCACAAAACAGACTAAGTAAGATAGGGGACACGAACATTCGTACCATAGCATAGTCCTGGTAATCAATGTTCATCTGGTGCCCAACGAAAAAAGTCTTTATCATGTATCACACACCATTTTATCTACATAGATGTGCATTCCAGAGTAATATGACTTGCTTGATATTGCAAAATAATTCTCAGTCACTATGTGCAACTTTTGCAAATACCACACTAATTAATGTGAAACTTAAATGGAACATAAAAAGAAGCAAGAAAATGGATGCGTGGCACTCCTGGGAAATAATACTTCATTATGCAAGAATCTATTGCATTTGTGTTATCTGAGAAGGAGGATTTGACAAGTTAATTTATCTTTTCTTCTACCTGAGCCCCCTGGCATTCAAATTCAAAGAGTTCTGTCTCCAGCACAGGCGGCAGCACAACCCATTCTGTTTCATAGATACTGGGCAGGGGCTGTGGAGAAGCGTTGCCTTGGGGTTTGAAGAGCACTGATTCTAAGAATGGATGTTTAGGATGAGAAGTCTTGATGGTTCTGTGCTGAGCACAGAATCCAGACTGACAAAGCACCTATATTTTTAAAATAAATGTGTGTTTGTGATATGAAGTCCCGTAGTGCACCAGACCAGAATGGGGGCCTCTGTTGCCTTCATCTGAAGGTAGTATTTCCAGGACTGTAAGAAGGAATTGACACGGAAATCTGGGGTTTAGGTAGAATGATCTTGGGAGTAGAACTAAGAACTAGTGTTTCAGTACAGACTATCTTACTGTTACTCAAATCTATAACTATATTGTGGTCCCGAGTCTTCGACTAAATAAGCCTAGTTGGTTGGCTTCTCTTAGATAAGAGACTTTGCCATCCCATAAAGGTGAGATGATCAAATAGATGTTTGAAATGTTTTAGAAAATCCAACATGTTAGGGAATTTAATATATCAAATTATGATTTTAATTTAAAATGTTTAATGTCTTTAGACATGCTATTTTAAAATTTTAATCAAAGTGCACAATGCTTTGGAATGTAAAGTGTGTTTTTAAAGACATTTTTTAAAAGTGAAATAATGATTTAAGGCTTATAACAAAAAGCCAACAGTTCCCCATCAGTTTCCAGTAGTAAGCACTTACAATTCATTTAGTTCTTCTAGTAATTACCTCCATATTTCTATAATACACTGCTCTCTTTTGATTCCTAAATTACCAAATGCTATCTAGGACTTCTTATTATGGTACATGAGAGAGTTTAACTCTTACAGCTCCCATACAATTTCCAAATATGGTTATATCACAATTTTGCTCGGATCCATGTTTTAATTACCATAACTATATAAATATTGTTCAAGGCTGAGGCAATAGTTTCCTTTGATTTTACTCCATTTACCTATTTAGTTTTCTCAGAATCAATGATGGCTTCATTTTTTGAAATAAACTTTTAAAAATTTTAGAACAATTTTAGTTTACAGAATTATTGTGAAGGTAAAGCAGAGAGACCCAATATACCTCACACCCCATTTCTCTTATTACATTAGCGGGGTATATCTGTCACAATTAATGAACCTATATGATGCATTATTATTATCAATACTTTACTCAGATTTCATCAGGTTTCCCCTAGTGCCCTTTTTGTGTTCCAGTATCCCATCCATAATACTTTATTACATTTAGTTGTTATATCTCCATAGGCTCTTCTTGGTGATGTCAGTTTCCCAGACTCTCCTTGTTTTTATAACTTTGACAATTTTGAGGATTACTGGTCAGGTATTTTGAAGAATGACGCTCAATTAGGATTTGTCTGATGTTACTCTCTTAATTAGACAGGGGTAATATAATTTGGGAAGGAAATTCACAGAGGTAAAGCACCATTTTCATCATGTCATACCGAAGGTACATATTATTGATATGACTTATCACTGCTGGTGCTAACCTTGAGCCCCTGGCTTGAGGAAGTTTTTGCAGCTTTCTCCATGACAAAGTTACTCTTTCTCCCCTTCATTTCTATACTGTCCTCTGGGAGGAAGTCACTATGCTCAGCCCACACTTAATGAGCATGAGTTTACTCTAAATAAATTATCTGGAATTCTTCTATATGGGAGAGGTCTATTCTTTCATTTATTTTTCAATCATTTATTTAGACCAGTATGGACTCATGGAAATTTATTTTATACCTTGGGTTATAATCCAAAAGTACTTTGTTTATTTTTTTCTTCATTAATTCTCAAATTGTTTCAGCTTTGGCTATTGGGAGCTCTGTCAGTTGGCTCCTATATCGCTTGGACATACCCTCCTCATTGTGGTGGGTTTTTTGGTTTGTTTGGATTTTGCTTTTTTAATCACTTTCTGACTTTACAGCACTAAAAGATGCTCCAGGCTCACCATGTCTGTTTCCTACCCTAGTCCTAAAATCAGTCATTTCTCCAAGGAACCCTGGCTCCTTTTATTGGAGAAAGGTATCAGAAACCAAGATCTGGGTGCCAGGTGTGTCATTCCTACAACCGACAGAGCAAGGAGATCTATGTGCGTATGCTAACCTGTGGATACATCCATATCTGTAAATATTTCTGTATATAGCCATCCATATCTGACCTAAGCTAAATATGAGTTATACTGATGTCTCTAACTCTAATCCATTGCCACACAGATTATTCTAGCCCCTTCCCCTTGCTTGTCTGTAAGCTTCCACTTCAATGAGGAGAATTTAGCTTCTACCGTAAGCCGTCCATTTACTTAATTGTTTACAGTGCTTAATTGTACAGTGCTTTTGCCTGTACATTTCCTTTTGCCTTTAGTCTTACAAACTCTGCCCATTTCCAAAGTTACTGAGGTCAGACTCTTATTCCCTCACCCTCTTCAGAGAGGTTGCTTCACATATTTGTAGTTCATTTAGAATCCTTTGTCACATTCTGCACTTCATGCTGCGTTCCAACCTCCTAAATGATGTCTTTAAAATTGGCATGCATTAAACTTTACTCTTTGCGCTGTAAAGTTCTATGAGTTTTCACAAATGCTTAATGTCTTGTATTCACCCCTACCGTGTCATACAGAAATGTTCCAACCCCCTAAAAAATCTGGTGTACTTCACCTATTCAACCCTCCTCCTGAGACCCTGATGATCACTGCTCTATTTACCATCTCTGTACTTTTGCCTTTTACAGAATGTCATATAACTGGAATACAGGATATAGTTTTTTTGGTTTTTTTTTTTTTTTTTTTTTGAGATAGAGTCTCACTCTGTTGCCTGGGCTACGGTGCCATGGCGTCAGCCTAGCTCACAGCAACCTCAAACTCCTGGGCTCAAGGAATCCTTCTGCCTCAGTCTCCTGAGTAGCTGGGACTACAGGCATGTACCACCATGCTCAGCTAATTTTTTCTATGTATTTTTAGTTGGCCAATAATTTGTTTCCATTTTTAGTAGACACAGGGGCTCACTCTTGCTCAGGCTGGTTTTGAACTCCTGTCTTTGAGTGATCCGCCTGTTGCTGCCTCCCAGAGTGCTAGGATTACAGGCGTGAGCCACCGCACCTGGCCTGGGATATAGTTTTTTTGGACTGGCTTTCACTTAGCAATAAGCATTTAAGATTTATCCATGCTTTTTTGTGGCTTGATAGCTTGTTTATTTTAATCGCTGAATAATATTTCACTGTAGAGATGTACCAACTCCATGTTTCATGCACTTAAATTACTTTGAACTTACAGTTAAATCTTACAATACTCCCCAACATTGAATGGTTTCAGTGCAAGTTTTACATGGTCATTTGGTCGATTTTGTCAGATGATCCATCAGTTCCTCTGACACCCAGAGACACCACAGCTGCAGTTTTCCATTGTCCTGCTCCAGTCCAAACTAGCTATCCTCTAAAGAAACTGCAAAATTGTACTCCTGGATCTGCTCTTTGACATCATACTGGAAATTTCCTTTGTCTCTCTCTACATAAACATCTTGTTCCCTGCATCCAATGTCTTCCTTTTCCATGGTTTACTTCTTTATTTTAGTGGAACATATCCTCCAGCAGCTTCCTGAGAAATAGTGAATAGTAAATTTTCAGTGAATATATCACTGAAAATTTTGGCTTCTTTCGTGATTGAGAGTTGGCTAGATTCAGAACTGAACATGAAAAATAATTTTCACTCAGAAATGTGAAGAAATTGGCTCATCATTTTTGTTGTTTTTAGCTTCCAGTATTGTTATTGGGAAATCTAATGACATCTGATTCCTGTTTTTTGTATGTAACCTATTTTTCTTTTCTTTTAAGGCTTTTAGAATATTTTCTTTATCCACAGTATTCTAACATTTCACAATAATATCACCTAGTGAAGGTCTTCTTTTTGTTCATAGTATTGGGCCTTACAACGTCCTTTAGTTCTAGGAAACATTTTTTGTACTATCTCTTTGATAATACTTTCCCTTACATTCTACCTTTTTTTTTTCTTTTTTGAGACCGAGTCTCAATCTGTTGCCTGGGCTAGAATGCCATGGCATCAGCCTAGCTCACAGCAACCTCAAACTCCTGGGCTCAAGCGATCCTCCTGCCTCGGCCTCCCAAGTAGCTGGGACTACAGGCATGTGCCACCATGCCCGGTTAATTTTTTCTATATATTTTTATTTGTCCCTCTAATTTCTTTCTATTTTTAGTAAAGACGGGGGTCTTGCTCTTGCTCAGGCTGGTCTCCAACTCCTGACCTAGAGCAATCCTCCCACCTCGGCCTCCCAGGGTGCTAGGATTACAGGCGTGAGCCACCGCGCCCAGCCTCACAGCAGACTTCTTGACTGCAAGACTGTTTTGATTCCCAATGAATACAAGGCAGTTCAGGGATCGACGATCTGTCTCGTTGGTAACACTGCCAGCCATTGTGTTTGATGATTAGGTTCTTCATGAAGCCAAAAAGTGTAGCTGATGATCAAAAAAAATCTCATGGGTGGGGGGGGTGGCGGCAGGAGGCAGAAGAGATTCAATTCTGAGTCTCCTAATCCCAGTTTCCATAGGTTCTACATGGAGGAGCTGAGCACTGCTCAAGGCTGGCAACTTGGCTGCAACCCCTCAGTCTTCCTCTCTTAACAAAATGGCTGCTCTAGTTTCTGACAGATGTCCTCGATTTTATCTGCTAACTCTTCTGTTTAGTTTTTCTTTAATTTGTGCTACCATATTTTGAATTTTCAAGTATTTCTTTGTTATTCCCTGATGATTTTATATTTATATACATAGATATACATAGGTATAAATGTATATCTATATATACACACACATATATGTATAAAATATAGATAGACTTGTTATTAGTTTCTGAAGATATATCTGTTATCTCTGTGGGGACATTAATTGTAGTTTCTTTGCAATTTCCTCCTGTACCTCACATTGTATCTGTTTCCTCTGGATCTCCTTTTTCCCTATGTTTGTTTCAGTCTCTCTTGTTGGACATTTTCCTTAAATGTCTGGCAATCCTTGGCTGGCTATTCATATCTATAAATAAAGCAAGAAAAAGTTGATTTAAAAATACTATATATATGGGTGGGATTTCCCCGGACGGAGATCTGGCTACGGTCTTTTTGCTTTTGGTCAAATAGAACTTTTCCAGAGATTTTATATGCTGTGCTAGCTCCACCTGGAATCTCTGTCTCCGAGCCTTTCATGGGTTTTGTAAGGGAATCAGCTCATTGTTTAAAGTGCCCAGATTTGCCGTTCTGTGACTCTGCCGGCTTGCTAAGTCACCCAGCATCCCTCCCTCCACTTTCTATTTTACTATATGGCTCAAGTCCTCAGATGTCTTCTCATTTCATCCAAGATTGAGTTTGTATTTCTGATTTCTGCTTTTTTTTTTTTGAGGTGAGAATGGAATACAAATGTCTTTATTCTGCCATCTTAAAACCTAGAATTATGCTCTTCTTTGTATTTGTGATTTTAGTTGAAAAGTTGAAGAGGCTAGGTGTGGTGTCTCATGCCTGTAATCCCAGCACTTTGTGGGGCTGAGGCTGGGGTGGGGGGGAGGGAAGAATCACTTGAGGCCCAGAGTTTGCGACCAGCCTCAGCAACATAGCAAGACTCTGTCTCTACAAAAAAACAAATAAACAAATAAGCCAAGCATGGTGGCACATGCCTGTAGTCCCAGCTACTCAGGAGACTGAGGTGGAAGAATCACTTGAGCCCAGGAGTTCGAGTCTGTGAGCTATGATCACACCATTGCATTCCAGCCTAAGTGACAAGAGTGAGACCTAGTCTCTTAAAGAAAAATTTTAAAAGTTGCAAAGAATGTGGTTAATTTTCTAAATATAATTTCATAATTATTGGAATGATGAGTAGTGTTACATTAGGAAATTTTTCTTTATATCAGATTTGCATGAAGGCCATGAGTGCCACATCTGGGTGCCATTCCCAATACCCTTGTGCAGCTAGCATTCTGGGTGTAAAGTAAGTTACACCAATTAGATCTACTGGTGCCCTATGCAACAAACTATAAAACTTTCAGCTATAGTCAACCACTATTAAACATCTATTACCCATAGCAAAATAGCTACACAGTAATGTCTACAATGGATGCCTCTGATTCCAATTGCCAGTGGAAGTAACCCAGTTATTCTTCCCCATTTCAATATTACTTACTGTGCTTGCTCAGTTGTGTATGGTTGGTATACTGGAAATTGAGCTGAAGGGTCTGGAAGGTGAAGATAATCAATCAATCAAAACCAAGGCATCAAAATGACAGTATTGAAATATTGAATACCCAAGTATCAAAGTACATTTACTGAGCAACTTCTGTGTGTCTGTGCCATAGTCTGAAAAATAAAAAGAAGTCATGACACCTTTCTTCGTGGAGGTTTCAATTCACTTAGAAGAATCACAACATGTATATGAGCAATAATTGTAAAATAAGACAGAAGGTCCATCTCCCCGATGCTTAGCAGCATGTAGTGCTGGTGAAATTTGCGGTTGCCAATGCCTATAGCTTCTTGGACATCGAGAATCAGCGGCAGCAGCGGCAGATAGCACAATCCAGTGAAGAGGCAGTTGTGGTGGTGGCTAGTACAGCTTTCTGGTCCTGTATTTATGTTCTCTGAATGGCATTCTGGGCAGTGTGCCTGGGATTTTCTGATCTCAGTAGTTTAGCTCTGACCTCCTGATCTCCATTTTCCTGACTGTAGCAGAGAAAGCAACTTTCTTGATAGGCAATGTTCTGGGGTCATATTGAAGGTATCCCAAGAGCCCATTCCTCCATTTCTTCCAGTAATTTTGCAAGTTGTGTTGGCTGGGCAGAGTGGCTCACGCCTGTAATCCTAGCACTCTGGGAGGCCGAGGCAGGAGGATCACTTGAGCTCAGGAGTTCGAGACCAGCCTGAGCAAGAGCGAGACCCCCCTCTCTACTAAAAATAGAAAAAATTAGCCAGGTGTATTCTGCAGAATACAGGAACACAGTAGGTGTTTTAAGCAGAAAGGGGTTAAATAAAGTAGATTATGACTTGCAAAATTTTTTAAAATATTTTAAATTTTTATTTATTTATTTATTTAAAGACAGAGTCTCGCTCTGTTGCCCAGGCTAGAGTACCGTGGCGTCAGCCTAGCTCACAGCAACCTCAAACTCCTGGGCTAAAGGGATCTGCCTGCCTTAGCCTCCCAAGTAGCTGGGACTACAGGCGTGCGACACCACACCCAGGTACTTTTTCTACTTTTTGTAGAGATGAGGATCCTCCCACCTCAGCCTCCCAAAGAGCTAGGATTACAACAGGCATGAGCCACCATGCCCAGCCCCTATCATCACAATTTTAATGATGAGGAAAGTATACTTGAAAAAAGCTTACTGCTAGATTAGTAGTCTCTAAAATAGGTTGTGTGCAGGCCAGGTGTGGCGGCTCACGCCTGTAATCCTAGCACTCTGGTAGGCCAAGGCGGGAGGATCATTTGAGCTCAGGAGTTCGAGACCAGCCTGAGCCAAGAGTGAGACCCCTGTCTCTACTTAAAAAATAGAAAGAAATTGGCTGGACAGCTAAAAAAAATATAGATATAAAAAAAAGTTAGCTGGGCATGGTGGCACATGCCTGTAGTCTCAGCTATTCAGGAAGCTGAGGCAGGATTGCTTGAGCCCGGGAGTTTGCTGTGAGCTAGGATGACACCACGGCACTCTAGCCAGGGCAACAGTGAGACTCTGTCTCAAAAATAAATAAATAGATAAAAAATAAAATTGGGTGTATGCAATATTATATTTTTAAATCAACTGTCTTATGTATACAATAGTATAGAAGTCCACATATATAATGCACACAAATGTACATATTTGAGGGGTTTGTGCTAAAAAATGTTTTACCAATGTTGTGAGTAGTCAGGAAAGTTTGTAGGCTACTGTGGTAGACCAAGGGCAAGGTCTCCTGGACAGGTGTCCTGATTTCTTTAACTTTGAATTCTCAAGTCTACTCTAGGACCTGGCATAGAGAGAGTGCTTGATAAATATTCTGAATGAGAACGAATACATGAATAGATAGGTCAAGAATAAAGGGGCATTAATTTAGATGTCCAGGATAATACAACTAGGAGGTGTCAGAATTCAAATTCAGATCTGCTTAACTCCAGAGACTACTTTTTCAAGACTAGGTGCTGCTCAGCATACCAGACAGACTAGAAAGGGGGAACCTGAGATGTTTTTCCAAGCAGTTGGTTGTTAAAAACACAGAGATAAGCCCCAAGCAACAGAGAAAAACATTACATTAATCAGGAGGTTTTACCATTCTGTCAGCTTTTCCATTAGGGAGATATTCTTCGGAAACTTAGAAAATTGAAACAGCTACATGTCATTTCCTCCAGTCATGTATTCGGACAGCATTAGAGGCTGTGTCCTTTGTGGCCAGGGACACTTTTCTTTCTTTCTTCTGTATGTTATATATGGAGGGAATTTCTCAACACTTTTTTCAGCATAGGCAATATCTCCCCTCTCAAAAAAACGAAACAAAACAAATACCTTAATTTAGGCAAGAATTACAAGCTTCTTTTCCACTAAGCTATTTATCTACAATATCTAATTAGTCACAAGACAGACTGACTTGAGTTTCACTTCTTATTCCTTCCTCCGATGAAGAGTAAAGTGAGCCGGTCTAATCCACAAATGTTAAAAAACCAAAGGCATAGGTTTTCAGAGCCTGAAAAAGAATGACTGACAATTATTGAGAACCTCTATGTGCAGGGCACTCTATGACTAGTTAATTTCCTCATGTTATTTTATTTAATCTTCATGACAGCCCTAGAAGTTATCCATATTACAGATGAAGAGACAGGTTTAGGTAGGTTAAGGAAGTTGTACAAAATCCCAGAGCTAGGAAATGCTATAGATTTAAACCCAAATCCCTCTTATTCAAAACCCATCTTCCCAGCTGGGCACGGTGGCTCATCCCTGTAATCCTAGCACTCTGGGAGGCTGCGGCAGGCAGACCACTTGAGGTCAGGAGTTCAAAACCAGCCTGAGCAAGAGCGAGACCCCGACTCTACCATAAATAGAAACAAATAAATTGGCTAACTAAAAAATATATCTATAAAAAATTAGACGGGCATGGTGGCACATGCCTGTAGTCCCAGCTTCTCTGGAGGCTGAGGCAGGAGGATTGCTTGAGTCCAAGAGTTTGAGATTGCTGTGAGCTAGGCTGATGCCACAGCACTCTAGCCCAGGCAACAGAGTGAGATTTTGTTTAAAAAAAAAAAAAAACAACATCTTCCCATGCACTATTATCCCTTTTAGTGATAAGATACATGGAGCTATGTCTCTGCCCACCCATGGCTGCCAATATATAACATAAGCAAAGAAGTAAACCTTGGTTATTTTGTTAAGCCACTGAGATTTTTGGGGTTGTTTATGATTGCAGCCTTACCTAACAGATGCTGGCTGATAACAGGTAGCTTTAACTATTAATATTTACTATTTATAGTGGTATACACTTTAGAAACTGTCTTAATAACTTAGTATAATGCAAACCATGCTTGGTAAGAAGCTCTACTAATTTATACTATCACCAAACAAGTACTTACTTTATTTAGACAAAGACTCAAAAATGACTGATGCTCTCCAGGGAGTTCAGTGGATCTGTTGGGGCAAGGCTTTGGCATTCAAAGAGTTGAATATGAATTCCTGTATAAATATCTAGAGAAATGTATTTTCTTAAGGGCATCTAGAGAATTTTAAGACTACATTGTCAGATGAAAAATATAACTAGAGCCCCAGATATTCATATGTATACTTGCAAAGTAATTAAGAATTTATCAGAAACTTTCTAGAATTGTGACATGGCAAAGCATTATTAACAGGGTGCCCAAATAGAAATGCTTGTATTATTTTTTCAATCTGGATTAATTTAGTTGAAGCTATTTTTAAAAAATCACATATTAAGGTCATAAACAGTTTTTGTATCTATAGAAGTGGAAGACCTGAATAATGCTTTAGAGTAGACTAGACTGTTCCTTTGTGTTAGGAAGTGTACTTCAAGGAGCTCTTTAGTTGTACAAATTTAAAGCAACACTTGCTCATCTTGGGGAAAATTATAAAGAAACCTCTTTTTTTCTTTTCTTCCTGAATGCAGATATTTTAGACTAAGAAGCTAAGTGTATTACTTGGACATATAAATTATTGTTTTTGGTGAAGACATGCTTTGCCACTGTAGAGTTATTGTGGGGGATAATAGATGTATAGATAGAAATATATTTTTTTACCTTTGTATAGATACAAATATGTCTTTGTGGAGATGTGTATGTTCTTGTTTGTGCTATTGCTTATACCGTATCAGAAACAGTTCCAACAGACTACATAATGGATATTAAGACTTGTTTTTCACCACTAACTAGAGGGACTGGAACTAGAAAAGGAAGAATGGTACTGGCCCATGTCTGGCTGGCAAAGTTAAACTTCACCGTGTACTGATAATGTCCTACATGTGTTAATTGGGAAGAATTCAGACTTCAGAAAATATATCAATGTTGGCCCATTATGACCTGATGAAATTTTCTGTTGGGAGCAGAAGGACAGGTGATAACCCTGAAGAAAACAGAGTAAGTTCTTCTAAAGGCAAACATTCTCTCCCTCGATCATCCTATGTACAGGTAGATCCCAAGCCAGGAAATGGAGACTCAGGACCAAGGGAAAGAATTTTTTCTCCTCTGGAGTCTGCACTCTATAGAGTAGAAATGAACTTGGAGGGAATTGTAGCTCCTGAGGCAGAGTGGCTCCTGGCCACACGGAGGCAGAGAGGAGGCAAACAAGGCAGCACCCACTGGACACGGGTCTGGACTGTGAACTGTATCCACATCTAGTAGCCCTCTGGGGCCAGCACCAGCCTAAAAGTAAGTGATGCCAGAACTATAGGGAAAAAATCTGCAAATTTTGGAAATTTCATCTGCAAATTCCATAGTGAGTGGACATTACTATTAATATTTACTTAAAGCAAAAACTATTATGGACTCATTCTGTATATTACTTCAATGCAAGAGTAGTTACAGAAACCTGCACTCTTGTAATCACTGAGCAATCTTATAGCAACTAGACTACAAAAAAATGAAACCAACTGGAGAAGAGCAACAACTCCTGTCCTGTCTGGGCAGATGGGCAGGGGAGTTTATTTCCACTAGTTCTTAGTAGCTTATCACTGAACTGTAACAGTGCCTGATAAAGCACATGTAAGCAACATATCACTTGAGAAAGATTATTATTTATGTTTACAGTAATATATTATCCTTGACAAAAACATCTGCCAGAGGAAGAAAATGTGACAAAACTGAATACTTGAATTAGGTTAAGCACAAATGACAAAAGCAGGTTATTATTTTCTTCTTGATCAGGGGTTGACAAACTTTTTCTGTATGGGCCAGATACTAAATATTTTAGGCTCATAGGCCATGCATCTATGCTGTCAATATGTAATTCTGCCTTTGTTGCATGAAACCAGACATAGACAATATGTAAATAAGCGGGCATGGCTGTGTTCTATAAAACTTATATATGGACACCGAAATTTGGATTTCATGTAATTTTCAGATGTCACAAAACATTCTTTTGATTTTTTTAAACCATTTTTAACTCATAGGTATTCCAAAAACAGGCCACAGGCTGAATTTGTTTGGCCAGAGGTCTGTAGTTTGCTGACCCCATCCTCTGGGTCTTACAAGCTCTGGAGTCATCTCTGCAAGTAACTTTAGAAAAGTAATTCCGAGAGGTTTTATCTCACCTAATTTAGGATACCTTTTAAAACAATAAAGAGGAAAAAGGCACAGTGGCTCACACCTGTAATCCTAGTACTGTGGGAGGCTAAGGCAGGAGGACTTGAGGCCAGGAGTTCAAGACAAGCCCGAGCAATTTATCAAGACCACATCTCTACAAAAAATACAAAACCTAGCCAGGTGTGGTGACCCGTGCCTATAGCCAGCTCCTTGGGAGCCTGAGATGGAAAGATTGTTTGCACCCAGGAGTATGAAGTCGCAATAAGCTATGATAACACCACTGCACTCTAGTTCTGTCAAAAAAAATAAGAAAGAAAGAAAAGAAAGAAAAAGAAATCCTACTCTAAAAACTTCAAATAAAAAAATTTTATTGAAATTAATTTTCTTACTTTCTTTTCTTTTCTTTTTTTTTTTTCTTGCGACAGGGTCTCTATTGCCCAGGCCAGAGTGCAGCACTATTAACATAAATACCACTATTACTATTAACAAAGATAACTAACATTCATATAGGACGCACACTATAAGAATAAATTGAAAAAATAAAGGTAGCATTTTTAACAAGTAAAGCATATCTGCGATATTTTAAATATAATACCTTAAAGAGCCACTTACAATTAGAAACATACACTATGAATTGGAGTTTGATTTTTATGAGAAACAAGCAGAAAGGGGAAGAGGAGTTATAGTAGTAATAGGAAAAGGAAAACGTGGTGAGAATACATCTTTTTATAATAGATCATTTTAAGAGCTGTCTTCTGGCAAAATCATGTCCTGTTATTATCTATAATTGGACAATAAAGATGGGGAGAATTAGCCAAAAACAAAACAAAAAGAATCAAAGAATGAGGAAGGCCAGTCCTAAAATAAGATTACCAAGACTATATTATTAGATGATTTATTTGGGTTTGAAAAGTGGCCATCTTTATTGTACTGTGAAATGAAAAACAATCCTGTACTCATTATCTATTCACTGACAGCAACATGACAGAGTTTCCATAGAAACAACATTCTGCTCATCTAACTTCCCACCTTTTTCAAAGAGCAGTCAGTAAACAGTCAATAATATTCATGTTAACAGAGAATGTCCTGGTAATAAGGAGAGTTATAGCAGAAATCTGTCCTCAACATAATTTACTAGGAAAAATAAGACAAGTATGAATGAAAAATTTAAAAATACTATCTCCTTCCTTTTCAGAGAATATTTATCATTGAAACAAGTGGAGCAAAAGAACAGAGAATCCTGCAAGTGAACTATTCCTGAAAGTAACTCCTTTACACAATGGAATCAAGTAGTATTCCCAATTTTTGTGTCTCTTTCCTTAATAGTAAAAATAATGGAGTTATCCCCAGGAAAGAGAGTATAGATTGGCACAACAAAGGCTGAAAACGGAATTTCCAGATTATGAAAGCCATATTTCAGTGCAAATTACTCTCAGACTCTCCCTACCCTGAATAATGCCTTCAGAGGAAGGGTACTGGAAAGTGACTTTGCTGATTGTGGAGGTATAGAGGGTTTTTTTTCCCTCCAGTCATTTTTCAAAATTTTATTGAGTTATAATTTACATACTATACCATTCATCTGCTTTAAGTATTCAATTCCATGATTTTGAATATATTCAGAGTTGTGTAACTATCACCACAGTACAGAGTTTTCACTGGTAAGCAAATTACTAAAAAACTGCGTCTTGTGATTTCAACTCCTACAGTAATTAACTCTGGATTTCTTTCTCTTTCTTCCCCTCCCCGCCCCAACTAATCATTTCCAGGGTAAAGTATGGTAATGACACTAATACATACTGGGTTGAATCAAAAGTATTTAAAAAAGTTTCTCCTAAGAGAAAAAATCTTGCCATAAACAGCAAGTGTTGAAAATAAGGTAGCTTCTGAGAATGAAGTTGGTAAAGTGCACACTTACTAAATTAGCTGGTTGTGGGAGCAATCCATAAAACTGCCATGAATGTGTAACTCAGGAGTTTAAAACCCTCCCAAACCCTAATCAAGATAAGGATGTAGGCCAGGTCAGGTGGCTCACGTCTGTAATCCTAGTACTCTGAGAGGCCGAGGTGGGAGGATTGCTCAAGGTCAGGAGTTCAAGACCAGCCTGAGCAAGAGCGAGACCCCCATCTCTACTAAAAATACAATGAAATTAGCTGGACAACTAAAAATATATAGAAAAAATTAGCCGGGCATGGTGGCACATGCCTGTAGTCCCAGCTACTTGGGAGGCTGAGGCAGGAGGATCGCTTGAGCCCAGGAGTTTGAGGTTGCTGTGAGCTAGGCTGACACCACAGCACTCTAGCCAGGGCAAGAGAGCAAGACTCTGTCTCAAAAAAAAGATAAGGATGTAATCCCAGGAGACTAAACTGCAAGTGGTTGTAATTATATCAGCCCAAAGCTAATAAATCATCTAGTACGCTATTTAGAGAAAATTTGTGGGAAGATCAGCCTATGGAAAGAGAATTGCCAGTCTTTACCCAGCACTGTCCAGAAAACAGAGTCACAAAATCCAGGGGATAAGAATTTTCCTGTCTTGGAGAGGTATATACTCTCTTGCGGGGCAGAGGTCATTTATCAGGTCTCACCTTCCTCTGAATAAAATATTCCTCAAAATGATTCACCTCATTTTGCTCTGATTCTAAAATAGTTTGGTTTATTTGCTTTTTTTTTTTTTTTTTACTCTTGTGGACAGAATTAAGTTCATCAGCTCTGGAGCACTGGTAACATTAAGGTTACATCCTTAACTAATAATCGCTAATCTAATGCCATCCTGAGAGACCCTGATAAACAGCCATTTAGACTTTTCCTGTCACATACTGACCTCATTATCAACCCCAGAACCTATGATTTGGTTAAATTCAAATAGAAAAAAAGAGGCCAATAGAGAAATAAGAATGTCCTATTCACACTACACTAAGTTCTACCTTGTATTTCACCGAACTGAACAAAATTAGAGATGATTGCATTAAATTAGACAGACAAGAACAAATCAAAGCAAATTTGTAGTTTCCTTATTTTCCTGGAATGAAAATGTCTTCAAAAGCACTTCAGTTATCACTGACATCATTAATCAACAGAAGATGAGCCCGAATAAATCTAAATTGATGGATAAAACTTAGAACAGAAAGAAAATGTGTTCATTATATAACTGTTGAATAAAGGAATCAATAGGATGCAAGTTTTTATTTATTTTTTATTTCTTTGAGACAGAATCTCACTCTGTCACCTGGGCAAGAGTGCCGTGGTGACAGCCTAGCTCACAGCAACCTCAAACTCCTGGGTTCAAGCAATCTTCCTGCCTCAGCCTCCCGAGAAGCTGGGACTACAGGCACACACCATCATGCCCGGCTAATTTTTCTATTTTTAATTTTTAGTAGAGACCGGGTCTAGCTCTTGCTCAGAGCTGGTCTTGCACTCCTGACCTCAAGAGATCCTCCTGCCTTGGCCTCCCAGAGCACTAGGCTAGGATTACAGGTGTGAGCCACCACGCTGGGCCTGGACGCAACTAAAAACTTTCATCTTAGACCAGGCACAGTGGCTCACGCCTGTAATCCTAGCACTCTGGGAGGACAAAGCAGGCGGATTGTTTGAGCTCAGGAGTTTGAGACTCCGTCTCTACTAAAAAAAATAGAAAAAATTATCTGGGCGTGGTGGCACATGCCTGTAGTCCCAGCTACTTGGGAGGCTGAGGCAGAATAGCCTTAGGAGGAGTTTGAGGTTGCTGTGAGCTAGGCTGACACCACGGCACTCTTGTCCAGGTGACAGAGTGAGATTCTGTCTCAGACAAACAATCTCTCTCTCTCTCTCTCTCTCTATATATATATATATATATATACCATCGCCCTCGTATAGCTCAATCCAACATGCGCTCAGTGCTGCTACTGGCCTACAAGCCCATGGAAGGAAACTTCGAAGAGATTGCTCGAGACTTTAATCCATACCATCGCCCTTCAATGATATATATATACATATATATATATACATCATCCTTCAATGATATATATATACACCATCTTCCTTCAATGATTTTATATATATATATGGACGATGGTCCCACTAAAATTTTCAGAGGTTCTTTCCCTTTTGGCATCTAAGACCCCTTTAAGAATTTGATTAAAATGTCAAATCATCGTCCCAGAAACAAGTATACACATATAGATACTTTTGGAAACCATTACGGAGAGTTCAAGGTCTACCAAAGGTCCTCTATGACTCTGTTGAGAATACACAGACACAAAATCAAGTATCCTTGCTCATTTCAAATTGAATTTGTATTTTGGAGTCACTAAAAGAAATTTGTAAAGCACATTCGGCTTTTAGAATTAAGAAAACATGTCCTTCTGAACAACCCATTTCTTTTTATTCCAAAGACTTTGGATTTTGAATATACAGGACTTGTGTTCTTTACTGTGACTTCTGGGAAGACTAGAGTCAAATTTGTAGTTCCTCTCAATAAATTCAACAGGTTCTCACTGCACACATTTTGTGTACTAACGTTAGCATTACTTTTAAATCCCTCCCTTATTTTCACATTCCCCAAGATTTCTTCATCTAGTTTTAATGATGTTTTATGGTATCTCTTAGGAGAGAGGGACTCTTGTACATAAATATGTAATCTGAAGAAAATTACCCTTAAACTCAGGTACAGATCTGTTTTAGCATATTTAAGACTTCAGAGTTTTGTTTTGTTTTTAATTTGAATTCATTATCAACATTTAAAAATCCCAAGATTTCACATAAAAATCCAGATTTCAGACGTTTCTGGGGAAAATGTAAAATATTCTTATCTCCCCGGCCAGCATGCAAGCAGCAAGCACCGTAGTCCTGGGCAGCAACTATGCTCTCCGGTGTTTATGGTTCTCACATCTATTTTGCTCAATTGTATTATTATCTGAGAGGCCTGCCTGGTAATGAGTTCAAAACCCTTGTATATAAATATCTCTTACAAGAAACTTTTATTAACTTCAGTACTCTACACACACACACCCTTTTTCTTTCTCGCTCTTTGATAGGAGAAACAGGCACAATTCATTCTGCAAGTATTCACTGACCCTCTCCCCTGTGCTTGGCTCAGCGATATGCGATTAACAAGAGAAACAGCGATCTGGATCCTGGAGGCGGTACGGTGTTGTTGTCACCCCTCCAGGTTGGCAAGTACCACCAGTTACTGACCAGGGTACGACCCGCCGCTAGCACAGGGAATGTTGGATTGAGCTATACGACACTAAATTCTGAACTGAAGGTGGGACGGTACTTCATGAACAGCATTTATTAAGGAATCTAAACTGAGTTCCTCTAAATTAGACACTTGTCTAAGCAGCCACGAACTGTTCGCGTAGGGGCGGGAACACAAATCTTCGCCACAGCTCTCAGTTGAATGACCTGCAGCTCAGCTCCCGGACTAGCCTCATTCTGCGAAGACGCCCGGGTTTCCGGAGCAACCGCCCGGTCCCGCCCCTTTGGCCCCGCCCCCGAGCCTTTCCCGCCAAAGGCCGTTAGTGCCGCAGAGCATAGTGGGACAAGGCTCTAAGCTAGGTTTCACCAAGTCCTTTGATGGCGCCGAGTTGCTTTCAAAAAGGTTATTTCCTGGGGAAATTGACTATCCTTCAAGAACTGACAGGGGTTAATAACTCCTTTAATGAGGATTCTGTTTTTAATTTTTACCAAACGGCTAGTCACTCTATTAGCAAACCACGCCAAATCAGGAAGGCGGCGGACTTTTTTTTTTCCCTTCGGGCGGAGGGTGACGTCGCGCGTGCGTGCGCGTGCGTGCGAGTACTAATCGCGGTACCCGTTACGCTCTGGCGCGTGCGTATTGAAATCGAATCGCTGTTTCCTACCGCTTCTCTTCCTCTCTCCCCCCATATCCGTGCGCCGAGCCGATAAAGGCGCCATTTTGGAGAGGCCGCGGGAGACGTGGTGCCGCTGCGGGCTCGCTCTGCTGTGCGCTAGGCTTGGTGGGAAGGCCCGTTCTCGAGTCCGCGCTTTTCGTCGCCGCCATGTCGGGAGGTGGTGTGATTCGTGGCCCGGCAGGGAACAACGATTGCCGCATCTACGTGGGTAACTTACCTCCAGACATCCGAACCAAGGACATTGAGGACGTGTTCTACAAATACGGCGCTATCCGAGACATCGACCTCAAGAATCGCCGCGGAGGACCGCCCTTCGCCTTCGTTGAGTTCGAGGACCCGCGGTGAGGCGGCATGGGGCTTGCGGCCTTGATGAAATAGGTTGGAGTAGTTGGGGAGGGCTCCAAAGGCCTTAAGGTAGAGAATGGCGAAGGGGGGCTTTTAGGGAGGTTGGAGAGACGACATCGCCCATGCACTGGACGAGTCGGGAGCCGAGTTGATGTGGCTCCTCTGGTGGCTGGGTGCCTTGGACGTCCCCAGAGCTCTTTAGCATACGCAGAGCGGAAAAGTGAGGCGCTCGGGTCTGGTGTAGTGCTTGGGATCCAGGCGTGTTTCTGGGTGGGGGAGGGGCCATTCCTATTATGCAGCGCATGTGGGCTCTTCCACTCTGGGTGCGCATGTGCGGGGGGAGCGGGCGGTCGCTGGTTCCCGACTGAGTTAGCTTCTGCCGGTTTCTTTTCTCATCCCTGTTTCTGTGATCGCGCAGAGATGCGGAAGACGCGGTGTACGGTCGCGACGGCTATGATTACGATGGATACCGTCTGCGGGTGGAGTTCCCTCGAAGCGGCCGTGGTACAGGCCGAGGCGGCGGCGGGGGTGGAGGTGGCGGAGCTCCCCGAGGCCGCTACGGCCCCCCATCCAGGCGTTCAGAAAACAGAGTGGTTGTCTCTGGTGAGTTTACTGCTCGTGTGGGTTGATGAGAAGGGACAGAAACCACTTAAAAATTTTCCTTGTGTGACCGGTTTAACAATTGCAAGTTTTCGTGTTAGGCTTTAAATTATTGGTTTTGGGGTGAGTTTGGTAAACAGGGATTACTGTGGTGCGGATTTACCAAATTAGGTTGCACTGGAATGTGCTTTAGAAATGATTTTGGACTCTTCGGGTTACAGAATCTTACCAGCTCTTTACATACAATCATTAAGTATTTTAATCTTTATTCTAATGTATATATTAAGTTCGATGTGAAATTTGGGATAATTAGTATTAAGGAAGAAAAATCACTTTTTCAGGACTGCCTCCAAGTGGAAGCTGGCAGGATTTAAAGGATCACATGCGTGAAGCAGGTGATGTATGTTATGCTGATGTTTACCGAGATGGCACTGGTGTCGTGGAGTTTGTACGGAAAGAAGATATGACCTATGCAGTTCGAAAACTGGATAACACTAAGTTTAGATCCCATGAGGTAGGTTATACACTTATTCTTTTCTTTGGCCAGAATTGGATACAATGGTGTTAACAGTGGAATTTGAAGGTAAGGATTCAGGCAAGGGTGTCCGAGTAAATTGCCAGGTTTCTGGTTTTGGTTACATTGTATTCATTCAGCATGCCTGAAGACAGGTAAAAGCTTAGATCTTTCAATGGAAAGTTCTGTCTATCCAATAGGGAGAAACTGCCTACATCCGGGTTAAAGTTGATGGGCCCAGAAGTCCAAGTTATGGAAGATCTCGATCTCGAAGCCGTAGTCGTAGCAGAAGCCGTAGCAGAAGCAACAGCAGGAGTCGCAGTTACTCCCCAAGGAGAAGCAGAGGATCACCACGCTATTCTCCCCGTCATAGCAGATCTCGCTCTCGTACATAAGATGATTGGTGACACTTTTTGTAGAACCCATGTTGTATACAGTTTTCCTTTACTCAGTACAATCTTTTCATTTTTTAATTCAAACTGTTTTGTTCAGAATGGGCTAAAGTGTTGAATTGCATTCTTGTGTAATATCCCCTTGCTCCTAACATCTACATTCCCCTTATGTCTTTGATAAATTGTATTTTAAGTGATGTCATAGACAGGATTGTTTAAATTTAGTTAACTCTCCATGCTCTTCAGACTGTGATTGTGTAAATGTCTCTTCTGCTCTGGTTTGTGTGAACTGGGATGTTGGGGGTGTTTGTGGTTATCTTATCTGGGGAAGTTCTTATGTTTATCTTGCTTTTCATGTGTCTTTCTGTAGACATATCTGAAGAGATGGATTAAGAATGCTTTGGATTAAGGATTGTGGAGCACATTTCAATCATTTTAGGATTGTCAAAAGGAGGATTGAGGAGGATCAGATCAATAATGGAGGCAATGGTATGACTCCAAGTGCTGTTGTCACAGATGAAATTGGCAGTATTGACCTTATACTAAAAGACAAGGGTTAAAAATGATTATATTCATGTACTTTAAAATACTTGAACATTTATGCAGTTACCTTTAGCTACAATTGCTTTGCTCTTTAAACCTGGCAATTGTGGCAAAATTGCCCATTTTGTAACAATTTATTTTGCTCCCTACCCCCATTTTTGTTTTAATAGGGACTAATGTGGGAAGAACTGGCTAATTTGTCACAGTACTTAATTACAACTGTTAATGTGTGACCTGCTGTTGGTGTACATGTGGGTACAGGGTGTCTTTAATTCCAACGAGATAGAGTATAATATCAATACTGCTAAATCTGCATGTCCTCTGTGTGACTGATAGAGCGTTGCTATTTCATTTTTTTAAGACAAAATGAAAGCAAAATATAGAATTCCAATGTATTGGTGTAGATAATCTAGTTGGGAATACTTTTTAAGTCTCACCTTCCCCTTTAAACTAATATTCATAATTGACTCATATGTTTAAAACACTTTAATTTACAAATTAAATTGCAAGATGGGAGTATTAGATTTAGTTTAGACTTAGGTGGGTAGCAATACCAGTAAACTTTTCAACTACATAACTTTTTGCAACCACAAAACCTGTAATACGCTGTACAGTAACAAGTGTTGGCATTATCAGTTGAACTGTAAATATAAAATGCTTCTTCCAATTAGTCTCTATGATGATTAAGTTTCTAAAAATTTATCTGAACACCATTCAGAAACTTGTTTTGGGGAATTTGATAGTTATTGATGTACATCTATTAAACTGATGACAGACATAACTCATCATTCCCCAGAAACCTTTTTTGATTACAGTATCTAACATTTTGCCTCCTCTTTTTTGGTTTTGCTGGTTATAAAGGTTTGGATTGGAGAGGGCTCACTGGATCCCAATCCTTGGAGCTGGATCATTGGATTCAAATCATAATGTGGATAGGATAGGGAGGATGAATTACAAGGATTCATGGAGCGGGATCAGATTACCAGGAACATAGGAGTGGATTCCTGCCCCAACCAAACCGCATTCGTGTGGATTTTTTTTATTCAACTTAATTGGCTATTCCAAAGATTTTTTTTTTTTCCTATTTTTGACGATTGGAGCCCTTAAGATGCACGATGGAATTGTGTTTTGCATTTTTTGGTAAAAGGAGCAAAGCGAGGACCTGGAGATATACGCTGGAGCAATCTCCTTGGAAGGATTCAGCACGAGTAGATGGTAAACATTTAAAGGGGAAAGGGGGGGATTTGTTTAAAATAGTAAATCAGTAAGTCACTTCTAAATTTAAAACAATTGGAGTTGAAGAATAAGTAGGTTTCCAATTGGCTATTGCCGTTTTTCTTTGAAAAAAATAAACATTTTTTAAAAAACTATGCATGGTTGTCCTTTTTCCTCTTCATGTAAGATTTTAACTGGGTCTATCAGTTAATACTTTAAATTGATAAGATTCTGACTCTTGTGTTTGTGTTAGTATATTAAAAGTATTTAAAAGGCAATATGTAATAAATGGTGTTAGCCATCTCTTATTGTTAATTGTGAAAGTCTTCAGGGAAAGATAAAAGGTGAGAGTAAGGCATTTGTGTATGTAATGGTAAATGGGGAGGTGATCTAATCTGAAATAGAAGCTGCTCCAGCTTTGCTAAAAAGTGATTAAAAACTTAGATACTGCTTATTTTTGGTGGTCATTTGGACAATACAGGTTTTTGTGCAAAACTGGTTGATGTCCACAGTAAATTAATGTTAACTGAGTTAGCTTTTGATGTTGTTAATGAAACTCATCTGAAAAATTGGTAAGTATTAAATGTTAACTTCAGCATAGATGTATTAGATCTCAACACAAATCACTTTTTTTTGAAATGTGAATAATGCACAAGAAGATTAACTGCTTAATTGGGTGAAATCATTACTAGTAAGAACCTGGACATTCTTCAGAATGTTGCCTTGTAAACCCTTCTCAACCATAAGGTAATTTTGTACCCAAAACTTTGGTATTCTGTACCAAAGCTGTGATTATATCTTGTCATGCTGCTTTTGTATTTTTCTACTGATAGCCCCTGGTTGCTAAATCTTAAGCTTGATTGGGGAGATTTTAAAAATCCCAATTTTTTTTCTTTTTTGTTTTTCCACAGCTAGTCACAACCCTCTAACCATTCTTTTCTGCACCCAAAAGAAATAACTAGAACCTAACATTTCCCTTGGGTGCTAATCAGAGTTGGAAGCTGAATTTAAGGTAGTTACTCAGGTAACAGGATTTAAAACCTAGGGGAAACAAATAATTGGTAGTGGAAGAACTGGGCTCCAAGAGATTTATATAAGGTCACCCAGCCAGCACATCTTAATGAACCTTGTGGAATATGAGGAGAAACGTTAAATTCAAAACTAGGATTTCACTAAGTAAAAGTACTTGGTATAAATTCATTAAAGAAGTAGTTCTAGTTTTTTCATAAGAATTCAGTATAATCAAGAAGCAAAAAGATTTACTGTTTAAAAAAAATTCTGAATGATTATAATTTTGTATGACATGCTTGATGTTTTAAACTGTTAAACATCAGATTTTTTTTTTTTTTTTTTTTGGAGACAGAGTCTTACTTTGTTACCCCCAGGTAGAGTGTCATGGCGTCAGCCTAGCTCCCAGCGACCTCAAACTCCTGGGCTCAGGCAATCTTGCCTCAGCCTCCTGAGTAGCTGGGACTACAGGCATGTGCCACCATGCCTGGCTAATTTTTTCTATATATTTTTAGTTGGCCAATTCATTTCTATTTTCTAGTAGAGACGGGGTCTCACTCTTCTTGCTCAGGCTGGTTTCAAACTCCTGACCTTGACATCTGCCGGCCTCAACCTCCCAGAGAGCTAGGATTATAGGCGGGACCCACCACGCCTGGCCTAAGCATCAGATTATTGAAGGAAGATAAAGAGTGACTAAAAAGATGCTTTTGGAAGGTTACTGTGAGCTAGATTTAGGTTCATTTGTGTTTATTGAACGTTTTGGAAACCAAAGGCTGAAAAATGTAAATGGCCTTTACTCAAGGTTGAATGTATTTAAGTTGAAAGGTGTGCTTTACTGACCCAGGATTGAAATGAGGTAGAAGTTATTCCTTGTCTACTATATAGGCTGAATTGGAGATTATAGAGATTTTGGTGCATGTGTATGAAAGGTAAAGGGGACATAGGTGTAGTCAAGATGACCAGACAACTAAAAGCTGTTGACAGGAAATACAGACTTCTATTTGTAATCTTAGGAAGTGGACCTTAAACCTCTACCCATATTGTCAGAAGACCCTTTGGAAACTACAAAAACTCTCTTGAATTTTTTGCCTTATCGACCTATGTATTTCCATTTAGAATATTATAGGGAGCCCATAATTATTTTCTACCCAAGGAAAAACTTAAGTCTCTTTAAGAAGCAATTATTTTTCATAACATCAGATTGAATAACCCACATTGCTGTTCAGCCTACATCTGACTGGAATCAAAAGGTAAGAAACTGATTTTCTGATTCCTAATTGTTTGGGATCTGAATTTTTATTTTTTAAAACTAAGCTAAGTTTAATATTTTTAAAAGTACTGTTTGGATTGTGAATAGATTCTCTTCGTTTAAAATGGTTTCTTGTTTTATACTTTAAATAAATTTTGAGTGCTTATATATCCACCCATTGTAGTGCTCGAGTTTGATCTAGACTATACTTCCCTCAGTTTTGTCTTTGAAACATTGTCTTGGTCATTAGGGCTGGTGTTTTCAGGTTTCTGTGGTCATGGTGAATTTCTTATGCTTGCCTTTTTGCTTACTTTGTATATGAAGTTTGTAATTACATTACAAATGAAATTATGTATTTACCATAAAAAATTTAAAAATGAGAAGCTGTTAGACTGAAGTTCTGTTGTAACATAACCACCCTTTGTGTTAACTTATTTCCATCACCGTAAGAAGAGTGCCCAAAGGCAGAAAACAGATTGACAATCTCTTATCCATTTTCCGAAATCCAAAAGACTTAAAAGATTTATTGTTGTTGGGGTAATGGAATATGAAACCTGACCAGAATTGATGTCTTCATTTTGCACTTAGTGTGACTAAATTTTTCCTGCAGAAATATTGATGTGCTTGATTATTCATTACACACAGTTGCCACAGACTTTGCTGGGGGTATTACATAATACATGGTATATATACAACACTTTCATAAAGTGCAAATAGCTCTGAATCCCATACATCTGGCTCTAGGAGTTCCGGATAAGGGATTGTAGAACTGTACTAGAATACACAAGTCTAATGTTTCTGTGTGTAATTTGGGTATGTGAGTGAAAAACCTGTAAACTGTGGATCCTTTATTAAGATCAAGTTCCCCATACTTTTAGGCAAAAGCAGCCACAAGAAAAAAAGATATGACCAACATTTCTTTATTCTTTTACAGTAGTGGACTCAACAATAAATTATATTCTATTGAAGGAAATGTGGAAATACTCAGCCATCCCAGAGTATACGATACAATACTCTATATTCTATTAAGGTAATTGCTTCTGTTTCAGTACTTAACAGGAACATTGTCCAGTCTAATCCTATAGGAAAAGATGGGATTGGCATGAAGTAAAGAGATTGTAAGGAAACATCTGTTCATTGTGTCTGTTGTGATTGTCCATTGAGTAAATAGTAATACTGGCAAACTAACATTGGCTTTAAATATAGACCCAAGAAGTTACAACATATTTAAGAAATCAGCCCTTACTCCTGTGAGAACTTCGGAGTGCTGCATTGCTAGCTTTGAAAGCTATGCCTGACAACCCTGAAAATGGTTGTGAGATTGTAGATTTCAAGGGGAGGATTTTTTCTATTACAAAAAAATACTTAAAGCTTAGTGCTTTAGTAGTACACAGAAAATAAATTGAGTAAATTAGTTTTTGACATTTAGATTTAGGCAGAAGTAACCTCATAATTTACAACATTTTAGTAGGTGCCAGACTGGGTTTTCAGGGATAGAAAAGTCATACATACCTTTTCATAAGAAGATTACCATTTAGGTAGTTAGAACACTTCAGAGAGTTAAGCTAGGTGCTTTGTCTTGGGCTGTTAAGAGTACAAAGGAGATAATACCCAAGCAGTAGGTTAAAAGGTGTCTTAACACCTGTCACCATATAATACCATACAATGTGAAAATAGTAGAAATTGAGACTCAGTTTCTAGGATACAATACTCATCCCTTCCAAATACGCTTTGAACAAAAACATTAATTTGGAGGGATGCCAAAATGACTTAATTTTTTTTAGTGTTCTGTTATTGGAGTAAATGCTAGGGAAGAATCGTTTAGCCACTAGAGGGAGCTATGACACAACCAGGAAATTATCCCTATTACAAATATGTACAGCAAGGTGGAGACCAACCACCCTCATCCTCTCTATCAGATGTAAAGTTAGATGGTTTGTGTAAATTTCTTGCTGTAACTTTACCTCTGCCTTCCTATGCACTGGACAAGTTTTTTTGTTTTTCCTCCAATTTTCATCTGGATCCATTTAGGGGGTTGTTTTTTTTTTTTTTTTTTGAGACAGAGTCTCGCTTTGTTGCCCAGGCTAGAGTGAGTGCCGTGGCGTCAGCCTAGCTCACAGCAACCTCAATCTCCTGGGCTCAAGTGATCTTTCTGCCTGAGCCTCCGGAGTAGCTGGGACTACAGGCATGCGCCACCATGCCTGACTAATTTTTTCTATATATATTAGTTGGCCAATTAATTTCTTTCTATTTATAGTAGAGACAGGGTCTTGGTCTTGCTCAGGCTGGTTTGGAACTCCTGACCTTGAGCAATCTGCCTGCCTCAGCCTCCTAGAGTGCTAGGATTACAGGCCTGAGCCACTATGCCCAGCCTAGGGTTTGTTTCTTGAAACAAAGTCTCACTGTGTTGCCTGGGATAGAGTGCAGTCATAGCTCACTGCAGCTTCATTACTCTTGGGCTTGAGAGGTCCTGCCTCCAGTTTTCCAAGTAGCTGGGATTACAGGCGAATTTTTCTATTTTTTGTAGAGATCTCACTCTGGCTGGTCTTGAACTCCTTAACTCAAGCAACCCTCCTGCCTCAACTTTAGTGCTAGGATTATAGGCATGAACCACCCACACCCAGCCCATTTAGGGTTTAAACAGCTTACCTTACAGCTAGTCAAATCCTGTAACTCAGAGAAAATATGTTTAGGTTCTGAGACTTAGAAGAAAATGCTAAAGATATGAGTCTGCTTGTTTTCTGCCTACCTTGTACATCTCCAGGTATGGAATAGTAAGGCTAGGAATGTGAGAATTGGGTACAGGAGTAGGTGTGCTGTAGAAAGAAATATCATAAAATACATAAAATTGGTCATGTGCTACAAAAAATGTGCTTTCAGAGACCCTTGTTTGTTTTCGTGGTGTGAAACAGTTTTAGGAATAATGGTCATATTTCTCAGCATTACTAAGAGGCTTTTAATGATAATTTATCTAAAATTCTACTTATTTGCCGAGTTAGTGGTTTTCTATTTTCTAGGCCTTTAGTAGATGCATAGTATCTTGTGATCAAAAAGTACACACAGTTTTCTTGACATGCTTACTTAGTGCCCTTTTTTTTTTTTTTTTTTTTTGAGACAGTCTCACTCCATTGCCCAGGCTAGAGTGCATGGCGTCAGCCTAGCTCACAGCAACCTCAAACTCCTGGGCTCAGATGATCCTCCTGCCTCAGCCTCCTGAGCAGCTGGGACTACAGGCATGCGCCACCATGCCCGGCTAATTTTTTTCTATATGTTTTAGTTGGCCAATTTCTATTTTTTAGTAGAGACTGAGTCTTGCTCTTGCTCAGGCTGGTTTTGAACTCCTGACCTTGAGCGATCCGCCCACCTTGGCCTCCCAGAGTGCTAGGATTACAGGCATGAGCCACCGTGCCAGCTTAACGTCGTTTTTAACAGCTGAAAACTTTTGGGAATTAAGCACTTCAGAATTTGTCATTTCTATCACTCCCTTCTGCCAGGTTTACATTATAAAAATGGACACGAACTTCTCTCCTGTTTAAAATATATAAATTATCACTAAGAATACTATATTAACAAAGTTTTTTAGGCCCACATGGTGGGATTTAGTCATCCAGAAGATGGATGTGGGAACACTGGTCTTAAGATGTTAATGTCAGAAACTTGTCTGTTTTGAAGAATTTGATACTAAAAATGGACACATCTTGCAGGAGAAAAACAATCAAGTTTACACAATAGGGACTTGCCTTCCTGGCTAAGTTAACACTTTATGTTGCAAGAGAGACTACAGGAGGTTGTTGTTGACTAGTAGCATTGCTGCAAATTGGATTGAGAGCGCTGAAAGGGCACTAGGTTGATTAAGCCTGTCCTTAATCCTATGATGTTCAGGTGTCTGTTTGATAATTTAACTGGTGAAGAGGCACTATGAATCTACAAATTATACAAATGAAAATCGAGAATTCCCCTTGTAAAAAGAGAAGAGCTAAATCTGGAGATTGTTAAAATTCTAGAAGACATGATAGAATTGTTCCGTCAGCTGCTGGATATTAGAGGAGTCTTTGTGTGTTATTTTGGGATAAGCTTTCAAGTTGCAGCAATTAAGACTTAATACATAGGAATGGACTGCAGCATCAGTCAAAGGGAAACTATAGTCTTTAAATAGGACTGGGAAGTCCTGGGCGAATGTCTTCTACACTTAACAGTGGCATGCCTAGAATTTTGGGCTATAAAATATTAAACCAAGAGTGACATCCATGTCTTAGACTAGAAATGTAAAAATGTTGGTTGGCTCTACTGCACAAGCACACTACAAAGAAAACCAAATTGCTCCCTTGTCTAAAAATAGTAAATAGTTATATGGCTTAGCCACAGTACCATTGTGTCTATGACTTAGGCTAAACTAAAGATTTATTTACTTGACAAGACTTCTTTAAAAGGCTGTTTGGATTTGTCTCCCATCTTCAGTTGCCTTACCAGCATTCTTGTGTGCACCCAAATTCATTACAAAACTGGTTTCAGTGACGCCAGTCTCTCTCCTGGGTATCAGTCAGCTTCCTAAAACATGTCACTCCCTTTCAACAGTGTTATTTTACATCTTTCAAGTTTATCATTGTTAGTCGTATCTTCCCCTGCTCTGGTTGATGCTAACCATGTTTGGTTTCGCTTTTGTGTATCTGCTTATATTTTCAGACACACTCCCCCCTTGGCAGTCTCCCTGCTTCCTCAAAGCCTCAAAGGTTTGGCTCAAGTCACACTTCATTCCTGAAACTAAGCAAGCTGCTGAAGCCCTTTAATAGCTCTCTTGAAGATGCATTTAGTTGCTTCATAATTCATCTCCTTACTGTTGAATGTTTTGTGTGTGTTGATTTTTCATATCTGATGGAATTTCTGTAATAATCGTATTTCCCAATGAGCCAGATGCAATGCTGACAGTTTATATGGATTGACAACACACAGAAAGAACTTAGTACCCCCAGAAGAAGCTCTGTAGAAGTCCATATTTTACAAACTTGGTTAACTGTGTGTGGATTATTGGAGAAAATATTTTAATCTTAACATTGGATCAAATAATTCCTCCTTAGATGGGAAGCCAGGAAGTTTCAATGAATTTAAATGCTAGCCTAAGTCCAAGTATAATCTCAAAAGTAAATGTTGCCCCCCCAAATTGGTCTTGCAAAATAAAAAAGAAACTTGTTTTGTAAGCTGTGCACACTTCTTTCGGTACAGATCATCAAGAATTGATGGCATTGTCTCCTAAAAGACTAAGCAGTTCCCTCTCTTGCTGCTTCCTCCTGGGTATCCTTTTTCCATCATTTATTCTTCGTTTTTATTTTATTTTATTTTTTTTTAGTTTTCTCCTAAAATGTCACTGCTGTGGATCCATCATTTATTCTTAAGGTTGATTGTTACAGAGGAAAGCTTAAGTCACCTCTGAATTTAGTGATCCTGCTTCAGTGGGAATCTCTGCAGATTTCTCACTGGATCGAATCATTTTGGGTTTTTTTGTTTGTTTGTTTTTTGGTTAGTAGTTATTCATAAAGGAATTAATACATAGATTGATTTATAGTAAATTTGTTTATAGTAAAGAGACTGGATATTGTGTATATTATTCCTTGGGCTGGGAAAGAATCTTAGACTTTACTTCAGGACCCTGACCTTTAGGCTGACAAGAGAGGATCAGCTAGCTTAAGCAATTCTCTCAAGGCCAAGACTCCCAGCATATACATATGTCTAATACTCCACTTCCCAAATCCTGCAAAATCTAGCCTCCTTCCTTTTGCTGTTAAAAATTCTTCCACCCTTTGATCAGCTAATGATTGAAACATTCTTGAACTAATTGCAGTCTATTTCTGCTTTGCTTTTCTTCAGCATGCTTATATAGTATGTCACATATGCATGTTCTCTTTAACCTGTTCTCTAGTTGCATGTTTCTGTTTTATTTCCCCCAGCTACATAGTAAACTCAGTGAACAAGGGCTGTGTTTTTGACATTTCTACCAAGATGCCCAATTATGCTGGTACATGTACATTAATACATGTGAATAATAAATACGTTAATGAAATCCTAGGCAAGTGTGCCACATAGCTTAAATGTGAGGCACAGGTCTGTTTTACAAAGCACTTCTACTTATTTTAATCCTCAAGTGGTATTTAGCCTCATTTTGCACTTTGAGGAAATAGACTCAAAGATGTTAAAGTGGCAGGCCCAGAACTTGAATCCAGGTCTTCTGATGACAAATTCTTGTTTATTTTACTACCACAATGCTTTTTTTTCTTTTCTTTTTTTCATTTTTCAAATCCTGGAACTACAAAGCACAATGCTTTTTTAAGCTAGCCTACTTTTTGCAGTTGGGAGGTTCTTAGGGGAAAGTCTTGGGCTCAAGTGAACACCACCTGTAATGTCTACCTAATGCCACCAGGGTGTCCCGTGGTACTGTCTTTGATCCATGTGCTTACCCTGGGACCTGGGGGATATTCCTGATCATGAGCTCATTTAGTCAGTGGCCATGGCCCAGAGCCTGGCAGCAAGAAAGTAAGATGCTTAGCTCCCTGGCTTAGCTCCCCCAGTGTGCAGTGCACAGCCAGCTCTATCAGAAAAGCCATTGCCGCCTTTTGACCCCTACTATTCAGGCTGGCCCCACAAAAGGACAACAGGTCACACACACAGTGGCCAGGGCCTGGCTAGCTACTCAGTAACTAGGCAGCAGCCCCACAAGAGCATAGGAAAGAACCTATGGATGTGTAAATGTCTACAAATATCTGCATTTGTTTTGATAGCTGAGTATACACTTAATTTATATTAGTAAAACAGGTTCACAAGTTACTACTCTAGGTAGATGAATTTTGAAAGCCAATGTGTGGTGACCCCCCCTCTCCTATTTGCAGTATAAATGTTTGCATTTACATTCAGCCTGAGTATACAGCCTCTTAGGTATTAGTTTTTATATTTAGCAACCCTAGATGGAACAGTGTCAAAGCTATCATTTATATGAGAATCAATAAGGCAGATGGCCCCTTTAAAAATTTCCTTCCTTCCCAGTGCTCCTTAAGCATTTTGTACGAATGTCTATAACTGGTTTATAATTTCTTTACAAGTCTTGTTTTCTTCACTTGAGATTCTTAGAAGTATCTCCAGTGGCTAGTGCAGCTCCTGGCATTTAATAGGTGTTCAATATTTTTTTGTTTACTAAAATAGTAGTGCTTCCATAATAGTTCTGAGATAGTGCTATACATGAGCCATTTTTCTAAGGAGAGAGTCTATGTTAGACACATCTTCATTTGTATTCAAACTGATTAAAATTAACTGAACTGGTAAGTTGGTCTTTGGAATATCCTTGCTGGCCTTTCAAAATCTTCACTACAACTTTCTGGGTTGGAATTCTCAGCATGGCCTGAATTGGGGGCTATATCTGAACTGTTTCTCTTTAGTTGTCATCCATATGCTATCTCTAGGACTGGGTGTTTACCAAGGCTCTTCAAGTCACTGGGAGGGACTCCTAAGTTAAGATCAAACTACTGACTTGGGATATGGAATTTGTGGTGCTCCTTCCCTTTCTCCTCCCTGTCTTCCCAGGTGAGTTTTCATCTCAAAACTCCTAAGCCATAGTGTTGATTTCACTGTGGAACAAATCCCAAACCTACCCTGTAATAGTCAAGTTTACCTGAATTTTCTCACTTCTCTGGTGAGAGGTCTAATCACAGATTGTTGTACCAACTTGGACCCTTTCATGTGCTTAAGTAATCAGAATTACTGTGCTTAAGCCTCAGCTAAATAAATGTGTATGGAACATATATGGGGCTTCCTTAGGCTTCAGCATATTTCCCTAGATGTGCTACAGAAGAGACCATAGATAAATTAGCAGTAAAAGTTACCAGTTGTGATGTAAGCAATCCTCTTCTCCCTAAGAAGTATCAAGGGTTTTTTTTTTGTCCCATATTATATAACTATTAAGAAATGAGTCTGAAAATACTCTTTCAGATGTGAGGAATAAGTATTCCTTTGCCACTTAAAAGTACAAACTACTAAAAGGCAGAAATAGTGTGTTATGCTCTATTCCAACCCCCACAGTGTCTGTTTCTAGGTTTGCTTTATACCTGATGCTCAGGAAGTATTTTCACTGGATGGGTTGACTACTTGCCATCTGCTCTCTGAGCATTCATTGCTGAATGAAAGGGGAAAGAAAGTGAAAGGAGAGGTGGGGGGAAAGAGGAAGCTGGAGAAATAAGAGGAAACAGCTGGAAGCTGAGGGGGTGGGATTTACCTAAGGTCAGTAAAACAAAAAGCTAGCAGCGACAGGGTCAGGCCCTGAGGATAGAGGGATAATTAACTTCTGTTAGCTGGTTGAGTAGAGCCTTGTGTGCTTTGTTAGAGAGACCAAAGGTACTTCAAAGGAAAACTCTAGATTCTTCCCTATGTACCTTAGTAAGTTGTTCATCAGGTCAAAATCTACCCTGCCCTCTAGGAATTATGGTCTTCTTCAAGCCTAGCAGAGAATTTGCTGCCACTGCTTAGGCAACCAAGGGTGAAGTTCTTCAAGTAGTATTTGCACACAGCAGCGGGTAAGCTCAATGTATTATTCACAGCTTAAAGAGTAAATGCTGCGTACAGCTATTGTTTCTGTATAGAGCTTTCAACAACCAGTTTACTAGGCCCCTTTACCTGCATTTATGCCTGGACCAGATGACTAAATGTAGAACTTGTGGCAGTTTCTAGTTCAGAGACTTCTCAGAGTCAAGAAGCAATATCCTTTGAGGAGTTAATTCCCTCACTTGGAGCCTTAGCAGGATCTTATGCTGTCTAGGCCTTGTGTTGCCATCGTTGGCACTGCTTGCTGGAATGGAGCAGCCTTCCCAAAGCTTAGTCTGGCTAGTCTTGTAATGTCATATTGGTGTCTTAGGCCTCTGTCGCTCACTTATCTCACCCAGGGAACATCCTGCATAGGTTCCTCAACACCTGTTTCATTATTCCCCATTCCCTTTACTGCCAAGATTGGAGGAACCCTCAGCTGAAGATCAAATTGACCCAGTGAAGAAGAAGCTGAAGAGATGTTTCTCTTGGTAGAGTGTTCACTAGATACAGATGTTTATGCCCTGCCCCTACTCTTCAGGAGAACATTTGGACAGGCATTAACAATTAGTAAATTTCTTTGCACATGACTAGCATTTTTGTTTTTTCTGGTAATACAGATGGTGGCACATCTGTTTAGTGTCATTACAGCCCTCTTTGAATGTGTTTGGGGTGGAGGGTATAGCCACTGAGAAGTTCACCTCTATACCAGAGAAATTTTGTGTGTAAGAATTTGATTTATGTCTTTGACTATTCACACAATGATGGAACTGAGTTGATCTTTGGTTCAGGTCCACCAAGTTTGTGTGACCTGTTAAAGTATCAACTTTTTTCAAGCTCAGCCATTACCCTGGTCCTGGGGCATCTGAGGGCAGTGAAGAACAGGTGTCCAAAGGAGAAATGTTGCTGCCTGAGAATATGTTTTCCAGTTGTATTGAATTTCTTACTTGGTGTATTTTTGACCTGTCTTAGTTTCTTTCCTTCTTGTGGCCCGTGCTATTTTGCTTGCTATTTGTGTGATATTGTCAGTCATTCAAGAGTTGTAAAATGGAAGGTAGTATTTCTGTGCAAATGCTTTATGGGTGAAGCTGATGAGTTAAGTCTTGGGTGTGTGACCTTTCTTAGGAGCAAGAGTGTGTCTTTTTTTTTAAGGGTCTGACCCTGCTGCCCAGGCCTGGAGTGCAGTGGCATGATGATAGCTCACAGCAACCTCAAATGCTGGAGATTGAACCATCCTCCTGCCTCAGCCTCCCTAGTAACTGGGACTACAGGCATGTACCACCACACTGGGCTAATTTTAATTAAGAACCCTCAACTACCAGTTGAACTCAGTGTCTACTAGGAAAAATGGGTAGATTTGTTCCCTGTCCCTTTGTTTTCTTTGAGTATGTTCCAGCTGTCAAGTTAAAAAGGTATTTAGGAAAAAAAATTGTTTCCCCTTCCTCACCTTGTCAGTTAAAACAGAAATAACACTTTAGGTGATAGAATACACACACCCCACTTCTGACCACATGGGCCACAGGCAAGTGGCTTTAAGCCCTTAGTGTGGTTATCCAGCTTTGGGGAGGGGGGAAGAGCTAGCTTCTACTTTCCTCCTGAGAAGCTTGGGGTTTTGTGGGGGGTGAGGGAAAGCAGTTCACTTGGCCTGGTCCTCCTTTTGTCCCCAGTTGCACTGAGGCTGATATTGAAAGACATTTCTTTTTGCCCAGTGCTTTCTGATATTTCTAAATATTGCAGTCTTGGTTTTTAGTATTGGATTCGTTAATTGTCAGTTCTAGCTTTCTTGCGTGAAAAGTTCATTAGCTTACCAATTTGAAGTTTCTAACTGATTTTTGTCCATTGAAAGTTTGGGATTTCATTTGTTTTTGGTTTGTTGAGCAGTCTTACTTGGGTACAGGTAACTGACAACAACAGAGATACTTTCTGGTCCTAGGATTCTAAATCTGTAATCTGAATCCTTTATGTATTTATTCACAGAACTTTAAAATCCTCTCCACACTAGGAAGGAAATATCCTGTTGCTTTCTAATGTCTGCTAAAAGTTATCTTCAGAAAAACAGATCTTAATAGACATCTTCCTTTGTCATGTGTCATTAGCCCTTTGGCCATTTACCTTAGGGCTCTTTGAGGGAGAGAGGGATAGAAGAAAACCTGTCATTTTAAGAGAAAGTGAAAGGAGTAATTAACTGGCTCAGAGGTAGTAATGCAGAGTTCTCAGCCCCGGAGTTAATCTAGAACGACTTAATAGCACTAATAAAAATATTTACTTAGCATCTGTTATATTTCAGGAAGTGTTCTAAGCATTTTATATACATTTCTTGTTTAATCCATAGGTGGCCTCTGTGAGATTGATATTTTCTTCCTGTTTTCCAGATGAAGAAACGGAGGCCCTGAAAGGTTAGGTGACAGGTCATACAACTTGGGGTAGGGGAGGGTGGAGGAGAAATCTGAACAGGGCAGTTGGGGATCTGACTTTTGTGTGGGTGTATGTAGGCACTTCTTATTTTTTGCTTAGACACCAAACATTTCAGATATTCATGTTTGAAGGTAATACCATTGATTCACTAACTAAAAGTTGTTTATAATAAAGAGTAATTTACTGGCTTTAGACATCTGAGTCATTTCACTAGATCCCAGGCTATGGTCTGTGGAAGCTGGCTTGAGGAGAGGGCTTGTTTTATTTGTGCTTAAAGATACTGTCTGTCTTAAAAGTAGAAATGTCCCTTCTAGGGATATAGTATTTGATTATGGTGGTTTCATTATAGTCCTCTAACAATTGGAACTGATTGTTTTTGAGTACTTGTTTAAACTTTTGTATATTTTCCTTCTGGAAAATATCTCAGTGTTTAAAGTTTCATCTGAATTTAAAAGGTTGCTAATTCTTTTTAAGGGAGAGTTTGGGGGACAATCAGGATTTCTGGTTTTGTTTTATGGATTGAGATAAAATTATCCATTTTCCTCAAGAAAAGTGATACTTAAGAATCTCAGCTTTTTAGTAATGAGAACTGGACTGGTTTCACTTGACCTCTACTTCCTTTTAATGGGGAAACCCCTCCCCAGAGGTCCTGTGTGAAAGATTGCTGGGGAAAGGGTTTCTAGATCCCAGGCTAAGAAGTTCAACACAGTCCAGCAATATTGTCATTAGAATAATGGTCTTTATGAAGTACTGGTTTTCATAATCCTGAAGCTTCATTTTCACCACAATTCAAAAGGTAGCAACTGAGGAGGAGACGCTATACAGAGAAGGAAAACTGAGGGAACTGCATTAGAGACCTGGAAGTGAGAATGTGTTAAGGCAGGGAAGAAGCATAGATTTGCTGTGCACCGAATAAAAGTAAACGGACATGCAGTGTCCAAGGTCAGAGCAAGAACATAAAGGTTTTAGTTTACCTAGTTAATTCCTTATGTTTGCAGATTAGTTCTCTCCTTATTTTGCGTGTATATAAACTTAGGCTTCCTGAACCATATTATTTTTCTTTCCAAAAGAGACTTAAGGACATTATAGGAGGGATGGGGGCCACTGTAGCAGTTTGGCTAAGGAGTATATCAGAAACTTTTCATCGTTTTCTGTCCCCTTCTGTCTTAAGCTGACCAGTTCTCTGATGTGTTACCTGCTTCTGCTACTGATCCAAACCCCAGAACTTCTCATTCATCCCCAAGGCCTCCAGGCAGTATCCAATGGGGAATCAGCTCTAAAAGGAACCAGACCAACATTTTCCAGCCCCTTCATTCTGCTGACTGAGAATGAAGAAAGAGTGGGAGAGGGTATATACTTTTGTAGTGGATGGAAAGGAAACGGACTGCCAAATTATGGTACCTCAGTCATTTTCTATTGCCATAGAATTCTGCAGCCATAATATTTTTATTGTGTATGTTTAGGGGAAGTTGGAGATGGTAACCTTGATTGGAAGTGTCTGGAGGGGAATAAATGGAATGAGATATGAGTCAGTTGGTTTTGAAAGATTTGAAATCTTGAAATAATGTGTCCATCTGAAGCTTTTTTTTTTAAACTAGAGTTTATAAAAATATCAGTGATAAAGCCTGCCCTCTCATTTCCCTACCACAGGAGAATTCTTGGACTGGAGACACTTGTTTAATAATAGCTTGTCTCTGATATTCCCAATAGCTACCTCTATGCGAGGAAAGGATAGAAAATGTTAAGGACATCATACAGGCTCCTCATCTACAAAGTTCCCGCAGCAGTGACGCCTACATGGAAGACTTGGAACTGCAAACAGAGGCTGGGGTCACCTTCGTGACATCTCCTGACGCTGTCCAACCAGAAGTTCAATTTTTGTTCTGGGGGGGTGAGGAAGGAAACAGACTGAACTAAAAGACTAAAATAATTTGTCTATACTTTGTCACTTGTTATTTTTATTATTTTTGGCGGGAGAGGAGGGGTGTTAGGGTAGAATTTCACATCCTATCTGGAGTGAAGGGGAGGATGAGGAAGCTGAGCCCTTTACACAAGAATAACCCAGTAATGACATCTCTATGCGTGGGAAGTGTTTCCCTCGACACTGGGAGGATCTGAGGCTGCTCCCCATTGGGATTCCCTGCTTGAGTTAGAAGGCTACTCAGAGGGAGATGCATATCATAGCAAGAGTGTGTAGGACTTAGCCAGCCCGGAATGAAATGCCAAAAGTGAGAGACACTCGAAGTCAAAGGAGCTTTCCCCAATTTGGAGGTGGGGGCCATGCTGTGCAGGAGGGACTGAAGCGCCAGGTGTTCGCCGTGGCCTGTGCCCTCCGCTGACAGTGTAAGAGGGACGTGATGCTGCTGGGCACCGTGTCTGAGTCACGGGAGATGGCCCAGCTGTGCCCAGCGGGCCAGCGCCAGACCCTGGCGTCCTCCATCTTCTCTCCTGAGCTCCCCCTGCTCCAGCTGCCTGAGCCACGGACCGCAGCACCACACACCCCCGCGGGGGGGGACGCCGCGCCCCATCCCCGCCCCCGGCCCCACCCCAGCCCCCCCGCGGGGGCCCTGACCCCACCGCCGGCAGGCACTGGCTGAGCTCCCAGGCGGCGAGCCGGCAGCCGGGACGCCCAGAGGGGGTCGGGGCAACTGGGGGCGGCGGCGGCCGGGCCGGGGCTCCCCCCCCGCCCGCGCTCGCCGCCGCGGTGGTGCGTCCCGGAGGTTACCGGAAGTGGCCGCGCTCGGCGCTGCCATGTTGAGGAGCCGCCGCTGCCGCTGCCGCCGCCGCCGCCGCCGCTTTGTTGTCGCCTCCTCCGGCTGAGGAGGCTCCCCGAGCGGGGGGAGTGGGGAGGAGGGGGGTCGGCCGCCGCAGCCATGGAGGCCAACTGGACCGCGTTCCTGTTCCAGGTACTGGGGGCCCCCCCGGGGGGGCACGGGGGGGACAGGGGGGCCGGGCCCCGGGCTGGCGGGCGGGCGGGCGCTCCTCCTCCCCTCCCTCCCGGCTCCGCTCTCCGGCCCGGCCTTAATCCCCCTTTGTTTTTCCGCCCGCCCGCCCCGGCGGAGCCGGGCTGCTGAGGTGAAAGGAGGCGGCCTCACGGGGTGCGGGGGAGAGAGCAGGCCTCGGGGTGAACCCAGGGCCCCCCCAGCGCACACACGCGCGCACACATACATACACACACACACCCTTCTCTCCTGCCCTGAAGGGGAAGGGAGGAGGCCGATCGCTGTCACCACCCCGCGGCCCAGAGAAAGGAGGGCGCCGGGCCGCTGGATAGCGCGGGCTGCCCAGCCGCTGCGCGCCAGCCGGGTCCCGCACCGTGGGGTGAGGGGGTCCCCAGGTCCTGCTCTGAGTCTCGTTCTCCCCCCCCCCCGACTTCATCCATCTTTCGCTCGCTCTTCTTTCTTTTCACCTCCCTCTCCTTTCTTTTTGTGTATACGCGTGTGTATGTTGACTTTCTGACCCCCTCCCACATCCCCGCGAATAGCGGGTATGTCTAGGTTCCCCGCCACTCCCCCTTCCCGCCGCCCCCCTTGTGTTTACCCAGCGGAGGGGGTGTTGTGAGTGTGTTTCCCCTCCCCAAACTTTTTCACTGGATTTACATTTTTTTCTTTCCCAAGCCTCAGCCGAGTCTTGGCAGCTGACACCTTCTCCCTCCGTCCAGCTCTCCCGCCGTCCCATTCAGCCCGGGGAATCCCCCGGCCGGGCGGGCCGGGGAGGGGGGAGCGCTGGGGGCCGGGACTCTTGGTGGCCCGACCTTCTCCCCGAGCGCTTTTCTGTCTCGGCCCACCTCGATCGTTTCCTCCAACCTAGTGGGGAGACGGAAAGTGGAGAGCGCAAACAAAGTCCGCTTACAAAGCCCCCAGATGAGTCACTCACTTGGGTGTTGGTCTTTGCTTTTTGCAAGAAACTTAAAAGTGACTGTAGCCTGTACGTTGGCAATTCTCTTGCCCGCTCAATTTAGGTGGGGGACCCCTATTTGGAAGATCTAAGCTGGAACTTATTTTTTTTCCTGCTTCGTTTCTGTTTGCACACGAAGCATTTAGTGGGCAGTAGCGATGAGCTCACGGGGAAACTTCGGAACCGGAGGAGGTTAGGAAGCTAGCTCGTCACTTTTAAGTGCGTTCTTCCCGCCTCTCTGAGTTATTTTCCTTCTTTGAATACTTCGTGAAATCCCAAACGCGTAGCTTGGGCGCTTGAGACCTTTCGGAACTAACCAGGAACGGATGCAGAATTTTCAAAAAATTATCCTTCAAGCCACTGGATTCATCCCGGTGAATTTAATATAGGGAATTGGAGAATTCAGACATTACCTATTGTGTAGACCTGGTTTATTGTTTTAAGACGTATATTTTTTCAAATATGGACAATTTGTTTTGTTTTTTAAGTAGTCACTGAAATATATGTGGGCTTCTTAAAATTGAAAATACTCAAAATTATGGAACTCAGGAACTTCCTCCTTTTCTCATTATGGTCTAGTGTTGTTTTATTGTGCTTTGATAAGCTTGATAATAATGTGATAAGCAAACTTAAAATGCACTGGAAAAGAAATGATACATAACTAGCTGTCATCCAGGTGGGTGTAAAGGTAGCAAATGTTTCTTTTTCTCAAGAAAAAGAAAAGATAAGGGATTGATGGGCCACCGAAGTGATTTTCACATGGTTAATAAAACCATTAAACCTGGTGTCTATAAACTTAATAGAGATTGAAAAAAAAAACAGGAAAAACTTATAACTCATCTTTAGAAAGCTAGCTGAAAAATCTTTTGGAATACTTCTTAAAAAATTATTATTCTGTTCCTGGATAAAGCAAATGCCAAGCGTTTTGATCAACTTTTTGTTAGATTTTATACTATTTAATTGTTTTCAGCTATTAAAATCTTTTTTTTCCACCTGATGGAGAAGTGTGAAAGCTAATATTTGATCCTGGGCTTGGCGGTGTGTGCAGTGAAAATTGTTGGAAAACTTAAAATGTAGAGACAAGGGCAGTTGATGGGTGAAGAGAATATTTCAGCCTTTTTTATGGAAAGGTATGAATAGACTTAATCAGTTCTGGTATTAAGTAATTTTCACTGGGGAAATGGAATTAAATTTTCTTGTTTGTTTCCTGGAGCATCCTATTGAATTTGTATTTTAAAACAATACCTGCTTGCTTTCCAGATAACCTGGTGGAAAGTGAAAGCTATAGCTGCTAAAGTAGTTTGATGGATTATTCTTCTAACAGGACATTCAAGATATGACTCACCGATGCTAATTTGTTCAGTACAAAATCTTTTACCCTCTGGCACTGGAGATTTCATGGTGCCATATCCTACTACCCTGGGTGATGAAATAACATTTCTGTTTTGTTTTTTGCCAGCCTCAGAGAAAGGAAAGTTTGAGCAGGGTTAAAAAACCTTGCAGCCGAAAGAGATGGGAGATAAAATTAAAACTTTGATTTGATGATGATAGTCAAATAAAAGCCCAGAAGTTATATTTTAAAAATAAATTTAAAAGTAAATCACTTAACTAAAGGCCAGCTGTGGTTGTTATTTTACTCTGTCTCTCCCCCAGAGAACAAGTTGGGAAAACCCAGTTCCCCCTTAGAAGGCTTCATGTAGAAGTGTGGGGATCCTAGGAATCCTCAGAGAGTGATTCCTGTAGTGGTTCTACAGCATTTCACCCAAGAAGCAGGGACCTGGTGTGACCCTCGTATGAGAGTGAGCTTCAGCAATGCTGTAAAAATACTTTATGTTGCCACAGACATCTGAATTGGTAAAATGGCAGTAAGTGCTTTTAGTACTCCATCGTACTAATGGTTGTTTAGAATTGAAAAATGCCTCTATAAGTCTGAACTTTGTCCAGAAGATTTGCATTCGTATTATCTGATCTGTTAGCCTTTGAAATTGTATATCTTGAGCTATCTCCAACTATTAACCATTTATATACTGTATGGAAACTTGAGTGTCTTACAGCAAGGTTGGAAAAGGGGTGAGATTAGAGTTCAGTCCAAATTCTGTAAAATTTCTGCTGATGTCACCTGGGTAGATAGACCCTCACTGTTACAGGAGCTCTACCAATTAGATTAAAAGTGGACTGTACTTCGGTTATGAACACTAAGTCCAGAAAGATACTCATAAGTAACCACACAATTTCTGAGAGCACTTCCAGGACTCAAAGAGTGATTAAATCAAAATTATTAAATTGAAGGTGATAATTCTGGATACCACACCTCCTAATCATTTGGGGGAGACTAATTCCAGGCTGTTGTGCTGCCATCAAGTAAACATGTAACAATGTGTGGTAGATATTCTTATCCATCAAAGGAGGAGCTATGTGTGTGTGAGAGAGAGAGAGAGAGTGTGTGTGTCCTTGTTTCGTTCTTCCTTAATCAAATTAGCTGTAGGACTTGTGGTTATAGAATGAGAGGGTAAATAACTATCTAAAATGTCTAGATGGGATGGGTCCCTCCTAGGACTTTGTATGCTTAAATATTTGGAACTCTTAGCTCTGAGTGCCTGTATCCTTTTAGGATTACAAAACTCAAGACTCTGTCAAGAGTTTCAAAAATAACGTTGGTAAAAAACAACATATTAGGAAGAACTATTTCAGGAATTTTTTCCATCATTTTCTAAATGTTTATCAGTATGGAGGTACGGAGAATTTTGAAAGAATCAGAACCAAGAGAGCAACTACTCATAAATACCAACAACCTGATCCACGATGAAATTTTGGTTTCAGTGCAGCTAACGAAAATTTCCAGACAGTATCTAGCCCCCAGTTTTGAAGTGGAGAAGCACTTTATACCAGCAAATGTCTAATACTTTATCAAAACCTACAACTGCTGGAACTGCTGGAAGAAGATGAACATAAAAGGAATTTAAGTGTTTGTTGTTTGTTTGTTTTTCTCATTAGTCTGCCTTTGCGAATTTAGGGTTTGAACAGCTAGTGTTGCTGAAGGATGCAGACTCCAGTATAAGATTAAATGACCTGAGAACAACTGACAGGTGTTTTGCTGTGGGTTACCTTCACAGATGCCTTCCAGGTTGATTAATAGCAGGTTTTGTTTCGATCAGATCTTTTAGTAGAGTCAATGAAAACTTAAAGTTAACAGCTAGCATATGTATTCAGAGAACTACTTTTCTTTCATCACTTAGCAACAGCCCCTTTTCTCAATCACTGAGAGTTTTCTGATGGAAAGAGAAAGACATGATGCTTTTCCTTCCTGGGTAATAGATAAGTACATGATTGTCAGTGTGTGTGTGTGTGTGTGTGTGTGTATGTGTGTGTGTTGCTACAGTAAGGTACTGTTAAATACTTCAGCCTGGAGTGTAATTTTTTTGACAACTTATTTAAACTTGGTTTCAGCACTGACTAATGCAAACTGATTTCATCAGCTGGTATGTCCCTTATGAACCAGAGTAGTCTGTAGTTTAGTCAGCTGTTCAAAAGCAAGATCACTGTCAGCAACTTAGTCGCAAAAGTTTTATGTCTGCACAGTGATTTTTCAGTGGTTTAAATTGGGAGCTCTGAGAGTAGGTGGTTGCTGGATCTCTTGCAGAGAATAGCTTACAGACTCTTTGACTGTTTCTTCTGGTCTCTATTGTCTGGAGCATGTTGAATTTTGAAGGTCATTGTGAGAGGCTGAGTTTCTGAAGTGTAAATGTTTGGTTTTAGGCCCATGAAGCCTCCCATCACCAACAGCAGGCAGCACAGAACAGCTTGCTGCCCCTCCTGAGCTCTGCTGTGGAGCCCCCTGATCAGAAACCATTGCTTCCAATACCAATAACTCAGAAACCTCAGGCTGCACCAGAAACATTAAAGGATGCCATTGGGATTAAAAAAGAAAAACCCAAAACTTCATTTGTGTGCACTTACTGCAGTAAAGCTTTCAGGGACAGCTATCACCTGAGGCGCCATGAATCCTGCCATACAGGGATCAAATTGGTGTCCCGGGCAAAGAAAACCCCCACCACGGTGGTTCCCCTTATCTCTACCATCGCTGGGGACAGCAGCCGAACTTCGTTGGTCTCGACCATTGCAGGCATCTTGTCAACAGTCACTACATCTTCCTCGGGCACCAACCCCAGTAGCAGTGCCAGCACCACAGCTATGCCCGTGACCCAGTCTGTCAAGAAACCCAGTAAGCCTGTCAAGAAGAACCATGCTTGTGAGATGTGTGGGAAGGCCTTCCGAGATGTGTACCACCTCAATCGGCACAAGCTCTCCCATTCAGATGAGAAGCCCTTCGAGTGTCCTATTTGTAATCAGCGCTTCAAGCGGAAGGACCGGATGACTTACCATGTGAGGTCTCATGAAGGAGGCATCACCAAACCCTATACTTGCAGTGTTTGTGGGAAAGGCTTCTCGAGGTACTGCATTTTGCTTTGCTTTTCTTCATTATGGTATCAGTGAACTTCAGTCTTGTCTCTGTGATCTGGAAGGTTTATGTGAAAATAGATGTGGGCAGGCATGTGTTATTAGAGATTGGTGATAGATAAGCATTATGCTTCCAGGTCTAACTCCAGTTTGGTGTGGTTGACAAGTGGTACATAGTGATTAACCTATTATTTCATTTAAGAAGTGTCTTGGTGGAGTGAGGCCTTCATTTGGCACATGGATACTTCTTATCACTGCAAAACCACCAGTTTCCAATTCAGTCGGGAGACTACACATGAGGTTCACAGCGCAAATCAAAGGAACTCATTTCCTGGAAGTCCTTGGATACTTTTAATAAAACTTTTAGAAGAATGTTTTTCCATTTTTCTGTGGGTACTAACATTTCA
>VSMD01015966.1:0-21834 GCA_008750895.1 Mirza zaza
AAAGCAAGAGCTTTTAAATCAAAACACATGTCTGGTATTTGGGCAAAACTACTGAGAACGTGGAATCCACGAGCTATATACAAGACCGAGCATTACAAGTTAACAAGTTCAGGAACCAGTACAATTTCAACAACAGAAGCAAAACCGATAACGTAGTAAGGGCATTTTAAAAAAACAAAACAAAACAATTTTCCTGATGACTTATAAATTCTTTGTCATGGTTAGACTCTGGTCCTTGGACAGAAGTTTAGGAGCCACTAATTTAGTTCAGAGCCCACATTTTGCAGATGGAGACAATAAGGCCAATCCAGAGAGTGGCAGTGCCAAGGCCACAATGTCCAGCTCCTACCTAGCTCAGCACTTTCCTCCCTCTCACCAGAGTGACACTTTGCAACGCAGAGAGAAGGCTCAGCACCTTCCCCGTCTCCCACTTCACTACAAGCCCAAGGACATGCATTAGCTGCAGGAGGAGACACAAGGTGGGTGACAAGCGAAGTATCTGCCTTCAGCTTTCCTCTTACTTTGCAGGTGACCGTTCTAGCCCTCTGCAGAGCAGGAGTCATTTTTACAACCACGGGTCTCCTAAAGCTTCTTGTTCTTTCTCCTGCTTTCTTTCCATTGATTCCACTTCATCATTTCAGCTCCTTTCTAACGCCAGACAGTGGTAATCATAGGGTTGGGGTGTTTGTCACAGGATTTTTACTCAAGTAAGGATTAAAATGCCAGCTGAGATCAGGGTTTCTCTAGCACCAATTTTTCTTTACCAGAATACTCAAATTTTATTAAACTTTCATGAAATGGAAATAAGTTGAAGTTTTCTTGAGATCATTTGATTCTCCCTACAAATATATAATTTAAACTCTGGTAGTTATTAAAAGTGAATTACATGATCAAAGGGAAAGTATAATAAATAAACTGAAGGGTTTCTGTTTTCCTAGGATTTCTTAAATTCCAAATGTGCTGTATTTCTGAAAGGTAAGCAGGTGTTTTAAAACAAAAGGTTTCCCCTAAAATTCAAGTATCTTACAATTTAGAATTAAAACAAATTACCAAAAATGCAGCTGAAATCTGTTTTTACAACCTATCTCTGCCCCTCCCCCAAGTAAAGCTATTCTAAAAACATTCAGCAAAGCTCTCATCAAAACATCCCTTTGAATAAACTATTTACCTACATATTACCTGCTAGAGAAAGTTTAGACACCCCAATCCCTCCTCACTCCTCTAAGAAACTTGAATAAAGATGCTTAAATTTTTTGGAATTAAAATGTGAAAACCAACCAACAACAACAACAAAAAACGAACACTTTGAGTCCAGCCATGGGGACAAAGCTCAAGCTTTCTAAGACAACGGGAATCATTATGACAAGACTATTCTAGCAGAGCATTCTGACGTCCACAATGAGAATGACAAGAACTCCAGAGTTTGTGTAACGTTAGCAAAGCTAAATGTTACCATATTTGCAAAACACCACCAGGATCAGACAGGCATATCGATCTCAAACATGAGGCGCCAACTTCAGAATAATCCAATTTCACCAAAGAAAAGGCAAGTACACTAAGACCGACGAAGCACTACATTCAGAGAGTGGGGCATTTGAGAAAATCTGGAGCTTTCAAAATTCATTCTGTGGGTTCCCTTTGCTTGAAAAGGCTTCTCTACTCAGCATATGAAGAAATGCAAAAAGCTAGTTAACCTTAATGGTTATTCTTAACTGTTGAAATTAACATTTGACTTTTCTGCTGGTTCACGTCCGGGACATTGCAAGAGAAAGGGAAAATAGCAAACTGGCTTTTTCCATTTTTATTATGAATTCCAGTCTTGTGGAGTGGCAGGGCTGGAGTTGCACAATAGAGCGGGAAGAGGTCTGAAGCATCCAGAAGCTGGCATGAAGGCAAGGCTGCACACTTCCGCCATTTTACCAAGCATAAACCTATGGTCACAGGCCATCTAGACCATACTTGGGGGAAAAAAAGGAGAGACTTTGAAAACAACTTTCAATGGCTTCAAGGAAAAATAATAATAAGCCCATAGGCAAGTTGTTCTCCTAATTATAGAGCAGCAGTAAAATGAGCTGCCTGCCAACAAGTTTCCAAGTGTGCAGCCACAGCTTATGAGATTGAAGTGTGAGGTGCGGTAGTGGTTTTTTTTCCTTTTTTTTTTTAATTGCAGAGGCACAAAGAATGGGAACTGCCCTGAACACTCACAAGTGAAAGGCTCATTTCAATACAAATACAGCTGGAGTCAGTTGTCCATGCAAAATACATGTATATTAAAGGAGTGAGTAACATACCCATTCGGAGAGGTCACTGAGCTAGCAGAATCAAAAACAAAACAGTAAATGGATATTTTAGTGTGTGCAGGTCTTGCTGAAAGCTTTTAACTTATATGAGGAATCTACCGATGCTTACTAAGAGAAAAAAAAAAAACAGTGAGAATAAACGGGGTGGATTTCCTACCTGGGAAATATTTTTGGTATCTTAGCTGGAAGTTAACAGTGGAAATATATGTAAAGTTTGTTTTTCTTTTTTCTTTCCCCTCCCCCCACTACAGTGCTGATGTCATCAAGAATCTATAAGCAAGCAACGTGCTGTATTCTAAGCTGGCTGTGCTTTTTCATAATTACATTTATGGAAGAAAATTCACCAAAGAAAAATGGTCAGTACATCGGGCAATTTGGGATTTTTCTTAGAAATACTGGAAATAATCAATATTTTTCTTATACCAAAGAAGGTGTTTTCTTACCATGAAGTAAGGTCTTCCAGATGGCACATTTTAACTAAAAATCACGTCACCAAAACACCAGTCCAAAAATGAAATTATTTACACATATCTTCATAAATATTAGCAAGGAAACATTAATATTGATTACATCAACATAAAATCCTAAAATCATAGCATGAGAAAGAAAGGAGGGGGGAAGGAAAAGGGAAGAGGAAAGTCACATGTTTAATAACAATTTGGTCTGAGAAAGAAACACATTGAAACCTTAGTGTAGAGGCTTATCATTTACAATAATATTTAATTTCTCCAAATAATGCCTGGCTCTTTGAGGAAAGAAATCCTGTCAAATATACAGGATATGTCCCATATTCTTCGGTAAGACAATTTATAGGAGAATCATGACTCAAAAAAAGACAAAACCCTAAAATTACATAGTTAACTGTGTTTTAGCGTTGCCATCTTGTATGTACTTTGGAAAATGCTCTTTGTCCACACTAAAGCAGAAAGAAAATAAATGCATTTATTCTCTAAATTCTACCTAAATGTATGGGAGCCAAGGTCTCAAGAATAATGGCCAAGATAAACAGGCTGACATTTCCACAGACCTAATCTGTGATGGGCTATAGCCTGTGAGACACACCAGACAAGTGAGGCGGTGACACTTGCCCATTTTAACTTGGTACATTACAACCATCACAGACTGGGGAAAGGACATTTGCATCTAAGTGATATTGTCATTTGGAGATGCTGAAACCGCAGCCCAGAGGTGGTGGTGGCGGTGATGGCAATGATAGGACCAAATCTAACTAGACCAGTCTGTCACCAACACAGGCTGTCTCCCACAGGTAAGTCTGTATGGTGAACTCTAACACTGGACAGATTTTAAAGAGGTTTAACAAGCATTTGCATGGAAGAGCAATTTTACCAAACAGATTTGTTACTTTGTGAATGTAAAAAAATACTATTTCTGCAGCAGGTGTGGGTGACCAGCCACTGATTTAAAAAAGGAAAAGGTAGCATCCCAAACTAGAATGTTGTTTTTTTTTTCTCCCTTCCCCAAAGAAAAAGCAAGGTCAAGTCTAGTGGGTTAAGAATTTAACGGGATGGTGCCCTGCTCTTACCATTTAGGTGCCAGGTGGGGGGATATCTCCATGGTAACAGCCTACAGGGCACTGGCACTGAGTTGGGGGGGTCCTGAGTGAGGGCACCAAGCTTGAGGCAGTGGCTTTTTACTAACCAGCACAAAGGAACTTTTAACACCGAGTGTGGTATCCTGATATGTCCCGGCTGCTCTGGCTGTAAGGCCACATGGGCACACCTGGGCAAGACCTGGGACATCACAATGTGAGCATAAGTGACTTTGCTCTTTTTCTGCAGAGGAGATCTCATGAACTATTCTGAAGTATAATCAATGCCTACTCTTAGACTTGACTCATTACATGACTTATTTCTCTCTTTTAAAAAAATCTAATATTTTAAAAGAATGTAAATGGGGATGAGGTTTATTTAGACTAGAGTTATGTACACAGTTCCTCCATCAGTTTCATTCCCTCTCCATACATATACCCAAATAAATTCTCATTCTGAGTTTCTTCTGACAGTTATAAAGGGAAGGCAAAAATTCAGAATGAGAGGCTAAATTTGAATGATGGTGGTACTCTATCATCCTGGTTCTCCACTATGATGTAGAAATGTTAGTGGGAATGCAGGGACCCAAGAAGAAAGAGGCAGGATTCTCCAGGGGTCCTCAAACTGCAGCCTGCCGAGGACATTTATCTGGCCTGCTGGGTGTTTTTGCCGCCGCTGTCTGTCCTGCTTAACAGCCCACTCGTCCCGGGCCCACAGTGTGTATGTGTGGAATGTGAGGCCGCTCTCTCCAACGGCCCTCCAACGGTCTGAGGGACAGTGAACTGGCCCCTTGTTTAAAAAGTTTGAGGACCCCTGTATTAGCCTCTTCATTCTAGGTGAGTTCACACAAGATCTCTAAATCTGGCCATAGTCAGAGTGCAGACTTTACACAAGGGGCTTCTAATTCCCTCATCGGCATCTACTTTGATTTTTATCACCTAGCAGTGTCAGGGTAGATGCACCTTTAACATATCCTTTTTTAATGATGTTGCCACCTGTCACCAAATTTTGTGTGGCTTTATAATATGAATAAATGTCCTGAACTTGGCTGCAAGGTCTCTCATGACATGTACTGTAAGGACCTTTACATGAATACAGTGTAATGTATGTTTATGCCTCATTAGTCATGTGATGTCAGGAAATGACCCCTAGTGGTCATGGGCATGTCATCCTTGGGCAGCAGTAACACGTGACAAACATGCCACACCACACACGTGCATCTCTCTAGCAACTGTGCTGTGAGTAATATTCCTCACTGTAAAGACAAGGCCAAACCCCAGGAGCCCGCAGCTCCTTTTTAGAGTTAATGGGAACATCACCTAAGTATTACAATACAGGAAAACAAAGAACTTCTCAATGAGGACATTTGTGATGAAAGTTCTTATAAACATAATACCTTTCCAGGTCACATTTCTTAATTCAAGTAAGAAGGCTGTGTATTAGCACACCAGATAGTTTAGCATCTGAAGTTAAACGTGATCTTATGTGTGTGTTCTAGATACAGATAAAGTATAACAGTAACCTGGCAACCATAACATGAGTTCATTTTGCATTTATATTTCACCTCTTTTTTTTAGTTGTAAAGTTCTGACATGGATGAAGTAAACTTTTAGAGAAAACGTTATCAGAAAGGGTACAGTTGGTAATTGTGTTAATCAAGGCCTTTCATTGCCATAAGCATTATGCCAATTTGTGTCAAAACCCATTTGGAGATAGTAGCCCTACATTTAACATGCCTCCTGGCCACGCAGCATGGGACTTTCCTTCCTTTGAGGCAGTTTGAGTATTCCCAAAGAATCTGTGTGACAAGAAGATGTGGACCAAAGACGACAAGAGGAACCAAATACATATTTCCGTGCTTACAGGCAAGTTGGAGATACTGATCTCATTTAATTTTCACCCATTTTCCTTGAAGATGTGGAAAGGCACAGAAAAGAGAAATAATTTGCCCCGGAGGTCACCTGGTCCAGTATAGGCTGGAATGAAAACCTATCTGCCTGACCCTGAAGACTGAGCTTCTCTCACTACAAATGTTGCTTACTCTATTGTAACTTTACAGTCATCTCTATAGTTTGATGGGATTGAGGGTTTAGAGGGAGACGGTGACATCTCTTTTGGCCTCACGTCCTACTGAAGGTTGCTGGACATTCCATATGCTAAGGGTCCAGTCAATCAAAAATGTGAAAATAATATTTGTATGCAGCAATTTTACTTCAAAATTGGCCACGGTGCCAAGCATCTATCCCTTGGTAATTTTCCCCAGAATAAAAGGATAGGATAGGATTAGATCAGAGGTGAAATGATCCAAGGATGAGCTTAGCTAGGGCAGACTCTGAGAGGCACCAAACGTTCTCTGCTCCTGGGTCCTCCCCCTCCTCCTCATTTATTCTCCTTCTCAGCAGAAAGCTGGCTCCCCCGTACTGCGGGCTGTAGCTGAGAACATTTCAGTAATCAAAAAACCTCTCTGCTGTTAAATTTGGCTGGGCACCTTTGTTTTCTTTGTTAGTAATAGAAATTGCTGTAGAATTGTAAATCCTTGCAAAAGACTTCCGTACACTCATCATGTGAATGAATAAACAACTGAAATCATTTTTTAAAATGCCCAGTTGCTACACAGCAGTGAACAAACACCACACAAGGAACCAATGTGTGAATAAAAGGAGACATTACACTCTTCAAAGCATCCCAGTTTGGTGGCAGTCATGATCATTAGGGGAAGTAATATCTTTTTAAAATCAGAAAATAGCTATTTCCAAACAGAATGGGATGGCATGCAAAAGAGGCATCATCCCACTCAAACATCCCCAGAGAACCATTATGGTCTGTCATGATAACTCACTTCCTTTTTTATTTTTCCTCTTTTTCTTCCCTGCTGAATATTATCTTTTAAAATCAAATTAAGTACTAATAGTCAGTGTGCGCAGTAATCACCTCAGAAAAGCAGAACAATCAGACTCAAGAGATTTATGTAAAAATAGTATTTCTCATACTAAAGGCTGAAAGCCCAGATGGAATTGAGAGAGAGTTCCAAGAGATTTCTAGTGCCTGAAGCTTCTGCCCAGGTATCTATTTTGTGAAGCCACCAATGAATAATAAAATAATATGATTTAAAAAGAATACCATCTGTGCTCCATTTCCCTTCTCAAGTCCCTTCCCACTCCCTCTGAGATCTCTAGTGAATGATAATAATAATAGTAATAAATGTGTCAAGATGGGAAATAACTATTAGATCGCTCTTATCTTTGGTAAAATAGCACAAAAAGGCAATATGACATGTGAAATTTCCGAATATGACCCAACATAGTGATTTTTGTTATCCAATGGATATTAATAAAAATGTCATGGATCATGTATTTTGGACTCGTGTTTTCAACAAGAGTAAATTCTTCCAATAAGATTTAATGTATTTGTTTCCAAATATTGTAAATTATAGATGGATCCTGAAATATATGCCTATATTGATTGAACTCATGTTATAACATGCCTGGTAATTAAGGTAGGTCTTATTCATGTGTTCTAAAACTAAGGTTTCAATTTTATTAAGGTGGTCTTTCCACTCTATTTGGAAAATGAATTATTAGTTATTTCTCTTTAAGACAAACCAAGTCAAGACTATTAAGTTCTTGGCAACAAAGGAGAACCAGAACTTTTGAATTTACTTTCTCATCTCTAGGACACCCTGAACCACTCAAGCTAAATGATAAAGAAAAAGAACTCCTATGAAATATAGTTTTTGAACAACACAAGAGAATACCCAAATAAATAATTCTCCAGTTAACACAGTATCTTTCTGTCTTCCAAATTTCTATCCTGGAGCCATAAATAGCTAGGTCTAGTGGATTTTGCTTGACACTGAAAGTGGTGATATTTAAAACCAACCAGGTCTCTCTCATCAAAGATTTCTGTATATGATGCGACTTGAAAAAGAGTGATTGAGCTACAAAATTGTTTCACTAAACTGGAAATCTTTGAAAGCGTGTGGAAAACATGGGATGCTGAGGTCAGTGAGGGGAAAGGGGAAGTGAACCCAGATTGAGGGGAATGCTAATGAACAAAAAATCTCACCTGTGTTAATGCCCTAAGGAACAAAGCAAAGCTAGTCCTAGGCATCTGACTAAAGCATATTATCATATTCTTCTAAACCAAAGAGTGAAGCAGCACAAATATTTAGTGTTAGATCCTAGAGATCTAATTAAACATCCTAATTTTATAGGTGAGAACACTGTGGCCCCAAGAGATTAGAGGACATGCCTGAGTTCACACTGAGAGTTGGTACGTAAACACTGATTCTCTTGATTCCATGGTCACCGTCTCTTCTACCACAAATGAGACACTTCTGTATTGCGTATGAGTTCATTCGAGTCAAGTAATGATAAACTGTGCAACTGGGTAACTGCCAACAGTTCCTACCCACGGGCAGTGTACTCTCCAGTAGAGGAGAATGAAAACCAGCTGTTCCTGCAGCTACTGCTGCAATTATAGCACAGAGTGATAAGAACCATGATAGAAGAAGTACTTACTGTTGCCCAAGCAACAGACTTGTGGCATCGGTAGAGCCTTCTCTACTGATCTAATATCTAAACTGGTTCCTTGAAGGGTAAGTAGGGATTATACTAATATAAGGGAAGAAAGAGAGGAGGAGGAAATCTGTACCATGTGGCGGAAACAGCTGATGTGCAACATCAGAGATGAAAGGGACTCAAAGTGAGGCATGTTTGAGGCAGTGAGAGGAGTTGGGTGTGGCTGGGACACTAAGTGCCTGGTGGGATGTGTTGAGAGCTGGGGTGGGAAAGGTGAGCAGGGCTCACCAAGTCCTTAAGGGCTTTATGTTCTGTTTTAAAGTTTGGAATTTATCTCAAGGTGATGGGAAGACCAAGAGTTTTGAAACAGGGCAGTGTAATAATTAGATCCGTATTTTGGAAAGAACATGATGACTGCTGTGTTCAAAAATGGGAGGAGGGGGTAAGGATGGAGGAATCAGAGCAGTTAGCAGGCAGCTGCAACCACCAGAAGGTGGAGAATCATCAGCTCGTGGAGTATGGGGGAGCTGGGAGGGTGGAGAAAAGTAGTCAAATTTGAGATATTCAGGCAGTAGAATTAAAGTACTTGATAATAAATGGGTATAAATGAAAGTGAGCCATTAGGGAAAGGAAAAGTCAGAAATTATTCTGAAGTAGCTGGCCAAAGTCTTGCCCCAAAGACCTTCTGACATGGGAGATAAGGAGCATTCTTTTAGTTAAACACTGAAGGACCAAGTTTATTGACAATAGAAACTCAAGACAATCCTATATTTGCTCATCATCAGTGAAACCATCAAGTTCTGGGCACATGTCCAAGACTCTGAATTCTACAGGAAATCCTCTTCAACCTGTTGCAACCTAGTTATGCTCCATGAGGGCAGTCAGAAATCCCCAGTGAGATGTTCCCCCCAAAAAAGAAACTGCCCAACAGGCATCCTCGATCTCAAGGCCCCTCAGTCTCTTCACATTCCCTGGTGAATTCTGGGGTAGCAGAAGAGGGGAGTAGGTTCAGTCTTCTATACCCTTGCTCAGGCAGCATTAGTGGTGGTCTCCTCTGTTTCCTGGTGGAAGCTGATTAATCCAAGGAAAACGGGATGAGGGTTGCTGAATAAGAGGAACCTACACTCAGGGAGAAAGATTTCCTATCTCTTCAAGGGGGTCATCTCAAGGGTCCTAAAATTTTCCAGTTCAAAACTGGAGGGATGAAATGCAGAATGTACTTTCGGGCTGTGGTGTATCCTAATCCCAACCTAGGACGTAATTCAGGTACTCACCCCTTCGCCGCCATTTTCACCTGTGTTGGCCAGCATTTCCTGCAGGGCTCTGACAGAGAGGGACTGCTCCAGCACAAAGTTGCAGACGCAGAGATCTGGAGGAATATACTGTGGAAATAAAACAAGAATGAGGATACCTACTCACGTCAGTCAGGGATCAGTCATGCAATAACATCTCAAGGGCAAAGAGCTTGTGAATCAGGACAGTTAGATGGATGAATAGGAATGCAGAAAGGTGGCTTTCACTTATTCAAGTTAAGGGGGTTTTAAGCTGGATTCTAAAGGATGAGAAGAAGAAAAGCCCCAAGTCTCAAAGAACAGTGACCAAGATGTTGGGACCAATTTGTGGGAGGGCTGGGGGTGCATATGAGAGAACACCCACATAGCCCTGCTGTAGAAGGGACAGGCAGGGAAGGCTGACCTACACTCACATCTGGGGGGACCAAAGGAAGAAAGTCACTGGAATCTCACACCTAGTAATCTGCAGGAGGGCAGTGGAAGGACTAGAATGTGGCTCTGGACAATAGTGACCAAAACACAGAATCATTTACTTGTTAAGAAAAATGAGGACATTACAGTATAAAAACAGGCAATAGAGGGGGTTAAGAGCTATATAAATGTAATGTGAGCAAAGAAATGTCCAGAACTTTAATAATCGATGACTCCTCTAACAATCATTCTAATTTATTAGAATCAGCTAACAGTGATTAGTTATCATAATTCATGCCTGTTTGGGAACATTTCTCAACAACAGATAAAGACAGCCTTCTCTGCATACTCACTAGTAATAGCTAATACTCAATGAGTACTTTCTCCATGCCAGGCAATGTTCTAAGTGCATTGCATATATTAATTCATCTAATCCTCACAACTACCCTGTAAAATAGAGACTATTAATATTCCAGTTTATAATCAAGCAAACCAAGGCATAGAGAAGTTAGATCACCTGTCCAAGTGTTACATTTGGATGAGTCAGATTCAAATCCAGGCAGTCTGTCTCTAAAGTCTATATGCTTAACCCCACACTGTTCCTGCCATTAATAAAATATTAAAGCTTTTTTCACAACTAGAACACTTTAGATCAGCAAATATTCAAGTATTACATTTATGTAAAATGCAGTGCTTAACACTGAAAAAGATGCAAAGAAACATAAGACAAAATCATTGCTCTTTAGGAGCTTACAGTCCAGTTTCCTGATGCATCATTTTCCTTGGGAATAGAGTTTGCAATCACCTTGCATATCCATCCTTTGTTTACTATGTGATATTGGCAGGACATCCACACCACGAGAATAATAGGATTGAAGAATGAGGGCCAGAAGTCACCAACAGCCTTGCCTAACACTTCAAGACAGGTAAAGCTGTTTCCATGGAGCTCTAATTTAAAAGTCAAAGCCAGCCTGCTACTAAGGCTCAGATAACCTCTCTAATGTCAGCATTTTCATTTAAAAAATAAAGATAATGGAATTATCTTTAAGTTCCTTTTCAATTTTGTTTGTTTATTCATCATCCCCTCCCAACCTCAATGTTCTCAAAAATAAGATGATTGGACCTACTGGGTCTGCCCACAGTTTTCCTTGATTGACATTCTAAGACCCCCGAAGCCAGAAAAGGGCAATCTTGTCCCAAAGTCTATTGCCTGTGGGTGACTTATACTTCCTAGTACTTCTCTATTATGTACTTTTCTACTTAAATACTTTCCTAGTCAAGGTCCCTACGGTCAGAAACCCTAAAAATCTAGTCTTCTTAGAATTCTGGCATTACAGAAACTTGCCCAGTTCTTTTTATTAGAATAACCAAGAAGAGACTATAACACAAGGAGGATTATAGCCTTTATTTTATATCTTTTTCACTGTGGTTTTCAAAGTCTGTTCCCATAGCAGGTAATTAACTCATTTGTATGGGACTTGAACAAGCAGGCAGCTGGTGATGAAGGGCAGAACTTCATGTCCAGAAAGTGGTTTTAGAGCACATTTAGCATCATTACAAGTAGCATTCAATTATATGACAAAGCATTTCCCTAAAGACCTTGTGCCATAAACATGCATTATCCAACCTTAGTCTCTCAGAATATGACACCGTCTCAGGAGATTTGACAGATTTTTCTATCGCTCTTAGCCTACCTGGATTTCACGTCACCAGAATGGGAAGCATAAAAGCCAGGGTTCAGTTGTTTCCTCCTTCTGTACTTCACTAGAGCATGTGATTTGGAGATTTTCCATTCAGGAATATCTGCAGTTGCAGTTGGTACGTCAAAGGCTGTTTTCTGATAAACTACTTTGCCAAACATTCATGCCTACTTTTACAATTAACCTGTTTCCTCTATTCTCATTAAGACAGAACTCTTTGTAGCTCCAAGTGCTAGACATCCTGCCCTTAGATGAGATCGTGGGATGCTTAGCCAGCTTTCTTTCCTTCTTGTGTCTGATTTTCTTGGAAAGGAGACAGGAGCTTTCCTGTCTCTGCCATCATCCATGCTCATAGAGGACCACCAAGAGAGAACATAGACACTAGGCGTGCTATTATTAAATCTGTCCCTTCCCTCCAGATATTGAAAGTCTCCAGGTGGTCATGATTTTATTACTAGTGGGAACGGGTATGTTTAAACAGGGAGATGGTGTGTATGGGGAAGAAGCACCTCAAATTGGAGCACTGTACCTGCCAGTGGTTTACATAGTTTCCTTACTGTTTAGTTTCTCACTCTAGAGTATAGTCCCTGTCTGGACTTTCTGCACTTGGGAATAAGGTCGTGCCACTCCAACAGCACATAGAACAATGCATGGGCAGTAGTAAGGAAGGGAACAGGGCAACAGGAATATCTGGAGGAAAACAAAATGCAACTAGCAACTTGTGATATGAATGGAGCTCAGAGCAAACGGCCATCTGACCTGCTATGCCAGCTGCCATCCTTAATTAAACTCTGAGCTGGCCTGAGCTCACACCTCCACACTCCTAAAGAATGAGCAAAGGCCAATGGTCCATCAAAGTTAATTTGTTTGCAGCCATGAAAGTCCCTCGGGAGGCCAGCTCATTGTCTCCGTGCTCTGGAGCCTGTGCCTCAGTCACTCTGCCTGGCAGGTGTGGGGCGAGTGTTTGATGATTCTCAGCACGGAGAGAAGGGCTGTGTTGACATCTGTTCTGAAATAGCTCCTCATCACTCTCCCCAGCCCTGTCCTGAGCCTAGAGAAGCACTACGTTTCCAAGTGTCCTACAGAAAACCTTGAGATGCCATCGTCCTGGGTAAGCCAGGAACTAGTATTCATTTAACCTCACCATGTGGAAAACAGTTGGAGGGAAAGCCTGTCTGTTCTCTGCTCCATAAATCTATTTAATGGCATATTTTTTTGGGGGGAGGGGCTTACTGAATCCAGGATAGTAGGAATCTGCTGACCTTTCGTTGTAGTCATTTAACATTTCTCTATTTGGTACCTTGCAACAGGCACAGACTCTGTCTCCTAAGACTATGCAGGAGTATATTGCTGACAGTGGCTATAAACTGTAGACAAAAATCGCATTCAGCACTCGCTTGCCTGGCTGAGCCCCTTCCTCAAGACTTCTGCTTATTACTCAAGAAGTCTTTCTTCTCTGTCATTGGTCCCTTTCACTGCTATTAATCCATCTGGTTTGCACATAACCATGCCTCAGTGACACATCCTGTGAGTGTATCAGTAGCTCTGACGGCAATATAGGGTATATCAGTGAAGAGTGAACACTGTGGTGTAGAACTGTCTGAGGCCAATTCTCCGTTCAACTACTCATTAGCTGAATGATGTTAGGCAGGTAACTCCGTGCCTCAGTTTTCTTATCTGTAGAATAGAGATCTAATAGTTCCTACTTTTCAGAATACACTGAGTTTTTTGTTTGTTTAAAGGGCTTAAAATAAGATCTTGTGCATAGTAAATACTTAATGTCAGAAAATAGCCAACAAAGATCAGCAAAATCCAAACACCAATAACTCACTTAAATGTTCACTTATATATCTAATATTTTTGAAGTTCCCATTTTGTGTAAGTGTAAGTCAAAATCCCTGTCCTCCAGGATTGTGTGATCTAGTGGAATGTTGGGAAGCAAATGAATAATTTCCAAAGTGCAAGACAAAAGGCCTAAATGGGAGTAAGAAAGCATGTGAGTAAGCACATAGCGTTGAAGATGGCTGGAGTGAAGTGGAGTGGAGATGGAGAGAAGTAGAGAAGGAGGGAGAAGACTGGGAGAGGGAGGTAGAGGAGAGGAAGGAGAAAGGGATAGGGAGACAGAGGGAGAAAGGAAGAGGGAGAGGGAGAAAGAGGGAGGAAGGGAGCAGAGTGGAGAGAGGAAGGGAGGGATTGAATGTGAGAAAGAGGGGGGAGGGGAACAAGCATGAGGAGATGAGAAATGAAGCTGGGGAAGCAGCAGGGATTAGACTGACAAAGGTCTTGAATCCCCTTATCAAGGAACAGTCTGGGCTTTATTTTCAGAGCAATAGGGTACAATTAAAGATAGCTATGCAGGAAGTGATATAATCAAATCAGCATGTTTGAAAGATCATTGCAGGTCCAGTATAAAGAGGGCTAAATTGATTTTGATAAAGGTGCCAAGAATATACATTGGGGAAAGAACAGTCTCTTCAACAAATGGTTCTGGGAAAACTGAATATTCATATGCAGAAGAATGAAACTAGACCCCTGTCTCTCACCGTATGCAAAAACCAACTCAAAATGGATTAAAGACTTAAATGTAAAATCCAAAATTATAAAAACTACTAGAAGAAAACATTTGGGAAGCACTTCAGGACATTGGTCTGGACAAAGATTTTATGGATAAGACCTCAAAAGCACAGGCAACAAAAGCAAAAATAGACAAATGTGATTATATCAAACTAAAAATATTCTGCACAGCAAAGGGAACAATAAACAAAGTGAAGAGACAACTTATAGAATGGGAGAAAATATTTGCAAACTATTCATCCAACAAGGGATTAATATTCAGAACCAAGAACTCAAACTACTCAACAGAAAAAAAATAATCTGATTAAAAAGTAGGCAAATGATCTGAATAAACATTTCTCAAAAGACGACATACAAATGGAAAACAAGTACGTGAAAAAATGCTGAACGTCACTCATCGTCAGAAAATGCAAATCAAAACCACAATGTGATATCATCTCATCCCAGTTAGGATGACTATTATTAAAATAAAAATGCCAGTGAGCAAGCAGAGAAAAGGGAACTCATACACTGTTGGTGTGAATGTAAATTAGTACAACCATTATGGAAAACAGTATAGAAGTTCCTCAAAAAACAAAAAAATAGAACTTAACATATGATCTAGCAATCCCACTACTGAGTATTTATTCAAAGGAAAGGAAATCAGTGTGTGTGTGTGTGTGTGTGTGTGTATATATAAATGGAATCAATATGTTGAAGAGATAGCTATACTCTCATGTCTACTACAGCATTATTCATAATAGCAAAGATATGGAATCAACGTAAGTGCCCATCAAAAAATGAATGGATAAAGAAAATGTGGCATATATAAACACCAGAATGGAATACTATTCAGCCATAAAAGAGAATGAATTACTGTCACTTGTGGCAACATGGATGAGCATGGAGGACATTATCTTAAGTAAAATAAGCCAGGCACAGAAAGATAAATACTGCATGTTCTCACTTATATGTGGAAGCTAAATATGTTGATTTCATAGAAGTACAGAGTAGAATAGTGGTTACCAGAGGCTAGGAAGGGTAGGGTAGTGGGGATTATAGGGAGAAGTTGGTTAACAGACACAAAATTACAGCCATATAGGAGAAATAAGTTTTACTGTTCTATAGCACTGTAGGGTGACAATAATTAATAATTCATTGTGCATTTTCAAATAGCAATGGAAATAAATTTTGCACGTTCTCAACAAAGAAATCATGTTTGAGGTGATAGAGATGCTAATCACTCTGATCTGATAGTCATACATTGTATACATGTATCAAAATATCATACTGTGCCCCACAAATACGTATGATTATTGTGTGTCAATTAAAAAAAGAGATGAAGAGGGCTAAACAAGCAGAAAGACAAGTTAGGAGGTTGTTCCTGTAAACTGGTTAGGAAGTAACAATGGCCTGAATTAAAGGACTGGCAGTAGGGGTGGATATAAGGGAATAGATTTTTAAAATCTCAAAAAGTTAAGAGATAAAGTCTGGTGATTACTTGGATATGGGAGAAGATAGAGAAGGAGTGGAAGATGACCAGATTTCCACTGAGTCAGAAAAAGTGCAAAAGGGATAGGACTCAGTAGGAACAAGCCATGGTGAGTAGCAGAAGGACCATGCAGATGGCAATGGCACTTGGCAAATCACCCACTGGACGCTCTCACATGGGCCAATAGAAAGGTGATGGGATGGTGGAGAACTTTCTGTGATGATGTATGGGCATCCCTGCAGATATCAGCAGAGGTTGGCTCATCCAAGAGGAGAGGAAGAATCTGGGTGACTGATGTGTGTTCTCCACAGGAGAAGTCCTGAAGGGCGGGCGACATCACTTCCCCTTCCTACATCCATCACACAGCCAGTCAGCACTTAGAGAACCTAACAATATGCAGTCAGTGCTACTCTAGCAGATGTGGACACAAAAAGACAAAATAAGACATGGTTTCTATCCTTCAAGGAATTTTTAACCTATTTGAAGAGATGTATCTACTGTACATGAGACTTCATAATACAGTAAAGAAGAGTATATTCAATGCCAAATCAAGAGGTTTGTCAAAATAATAAAAGCCATATATGACAGCCAACATCGTACTGAATGGGGAAAAGTTGAAAGCATTCCTCTTAACCACTTTGGGACCATGCTCATCGGCCGGAAACCTTGCCCACAGGTGGCACTCATAGTCCCCACGATAGTTTGTGCTGTGCATTGACGACTACTCCGTTTTGCTCTTGTGTGATGAGGAAAGCTTTAAAGCACTGAAAGCTTGTTTTACTTTACAGGCAGCTTTAGGAAAATAACTATAATAACTCCTACTAAGGACTTGTTAAAAGGTCACAGATTTGTAGTAACTTGTTAGCTGAATGTACACACTGCAACCGCAGAGATAAAAGCAAAAGCTTTTGGCTGTCGATTAAAGTTGACACTCTGCTGTGCGCCTTCATATCATGGCTGTCGGCTAAAGTTGACGCTCACGTTCATCTGTGGCTGTTGACTATAGTCGATGCTGGGCTGTGCACGTTCATCTGTGGCTGACGACTGTAGTCAACGCTGGTTAAGAACTGGGACACGACACGGTTGCCTACTGTCACCACTTCTATTCAACATAGTGCTGGAAGTCCTAGCCAGAGCAATCAGACAAGAGAAAAATAAAGGGCATCCAAATTGAAAAAGAGGAGATCAAACTATCTCTGTTTGCTGATGATATGATCTTATGTCTAGAAAATCTTAAAGACTCCTCCAAAAGACTCCTAGAATTGATAAATAAGTTCAGTAAAGTCTCGGTTTACAAAACTAATGTACACAAATCAGTAGCATTTCTATATACTTATCAGTCAAGCTGAGAGTCAAATCAAGAACTCAATACCATTCACAAAGCTGCAAAGAAGATAAAATATATAAATATACTTAACCAAGGAGGTAAAAGCTCTCTACAACGAGAACTACAAAACACTGATGAAAGAAATCACAGATAACACAAATAAATGGAAAAACATTTCATGCTCATGGACTGTAAGAATATTGTTCATCATCAGGGAGATGCAAATTAAAACTACAATGAGATACCACCTTACCCCTCTCAGAATGGCCATTATTAAAAAGTCAAAAGTCAATAGATATTGGCTTGGATGCAGTGAAAAGGGAGTGCTTATACACTGTTGGTGGGAATGTAAACTAGTATAATCTCTGTAGAAAACAGTCTGAAGAATTTTCAAAAAGCTAAAAGTAGACCTACCATTCAATCTAGTAATACCACCACTGGATATGTACCCAAAGGAAAAGAAGTCACTATATCATAATGATACTTGCACCCAAATGTTTATTATAGCACAATTCACAATTGCAAAGATATGGAATCAAACTAAGTGCCCATCAACTGATCAGAGGACAGTAGCATATATATACCATGGAATACTACTCAGTCATAAAAAGGAATGGAATAATGCCATTTTTGGCAACTTAGATGGAAATGGATACCATTACGCTAAATGAAGTATTCTCAGGAATGGAAAAACAAATCCCACATGTTCTCACTTATAAGTGGGAGCTAAAGGATGGGTATCTATGGTCATAAAGTGGCATAATGGGCATCAGAAACTAAGAAGGGGGAGGGTAGAAGAGGAGTGAGGGACAAACATTTTCCTATTGGGTACAAGCTACCCTATTCTGGTGTCAGATACACGAAAAGCCCTGACTTCAGCGTTATACTATTCATCCATGCAACAAAAAACACTTGTACCATACATACATACATAAATTGAGAGGTTTGGTATATAAAGTCCTGCAAGAACCCTCCCAAGGATGTTGTGATTAGAAAGTTTGGATTCAAAGGATGAAGAGGATTTATTCTTATTTGGGCAAGAAGGAGTTCCTACACATTGTTAAACTCAAATTTTTGTTTAATGAATGATCAAGATCAAAGAGTTATTCTTTCCAGTTTCTATGTTGTATGTGTGTGTTCTTCCCTTCTGTTTAAAATTCCATTCATTAAAGCAGCATTTTAAGTCATGGGCTTTACAGAAGCTCTGTCCTTGCTTCCTTCCTTTTGTTGTTTCACCCAACTCCTCAAAAGAAAAAGGTCGAGGACATGATGGTCTCATGAATGGGAAAGGGGAGTGAGTAAAGGAAGGAGAAAGTAGTGGATAATTTCTTCTTACTGATCTTTCTGTCTATACCTCCCACCCCATTCCCAGAACTGAGCAGTTAGATGAATGCTATCAATGTGGCATTGTACTCTTATATGCTGACAGGTCTACCTAGGCTCAGCCCCACTGCCAGGTGGGTGTTCCTACAAGGTGAAGTAATCCCTAAGGTCAATTGCCTGGGACAAAAGAGGGACTGTGAGAACAGAGGCCAGAATTAAGGAAGCACAGCTGTGCTAGAATAAGTGACTTTCATGTTCTTGGATCCAGTTATAGAGAGTCAAGGTAGCCATTGGGGTGTTCTTGGGCAATAGATGTTATGGAAGTATCCAACTGGAGACTGGTCTGAAGGTAGGAAGCAAGGCACTTGATCAGGTCATGCTCTACTCTGGGTTTCATGTAAACAGGGACAACAGCAGTGAGCATGTTGGTTGTATAAGAATCAGAACAATTAAGCCACCATGTTGGAACATCTCAGACCTCCCATCTTCATTTTTTCTTTGGTTATTCTTCAGTGTTTAACAATTTTTTTAAAGTTCTAGTGTGTTTGTTTGGATTATAATAAATTGAGGAAAGAATTTTTGGTCTACAAGTGAGCCAAAACATTAAAGGAAGCAAGGTGCCTGCCTCCCTGAGGCCAACAGAGTGGTAATCAAACAGGAGAATCCTGAGATGGCAACAGGGGGGCAAAGCTGGGGTCGCTTGACTGGCCAGCCCTCATCCTATTCAGGTAGATCCTTGTATTTAATAACTTCTGAATTTTATTAATAAGGACAGTATCTTGATTGTCCTCTTTATGCTCTATCCATGCTGCTTGAGACTGCCTAGTCCAGGAATAAATATGGCTGGTGTATATTGTCATGGCTCTATTTCAAATTGTGTGGACAAAGGGAGTCTATTTCCTCAGGGGAACTATGTCTGTTGGTAACAGGCAGAGCTGAACTCAGTCCCCTGTGGCCTGGTTTCTACATGCATTGTGTTTTTGCCATTTCATCACACTGCTTCGAACAGGACTGATTACTATCTCCCTGTGATGGCTCAATACAGTTCTATTCAAACACATGGATGAGAAGACTTCCCAAGCTCTCCTGGGAAGAAAGCCATTCTCTTCTCTAGAAAAAGTCTCAGGTCACCCAGGCCTCACTGGGTACAGTGGGATGGGATGAGACCAACTTTTCATGGAATAGCATTAGGATAGGTGGAGATGGGCCATGTAGTTTGTATTTCAGGAGTTTTGAATAATTTACAGACATTATCTCATCCACCTACAGCATGAGCTCATTCACAGACTTCCAATCAATTATTGATAATACATAATTATTTGTATTGTGTTTATACTTCAAAGGCAGGGCCAGTCATTAACCAAATTAACATCCACACTCCATCTCACCCACATTTTATTCAAGTATTTATGCAGGTAAGTGCTTTTGAAACATTCCTTTGTCACCTCTGGAAAGTTGTTGATAGTTTGTAATGAAGAAAGTTATACAGTGAATGGTTAAATCTGAAGCTCTGGATTTCTACAAAAATAGTTGGTGATTTTATAATCACATTAGAGGCAGGTCAACTGAGATACACAGGAAATAGGTAAAACTTATATGAGCAAGTAGAGAGAAAATAGAATCCGTACCAACGTTTAAGATGCATCTATGTACCTATCTATATAATTGTGTCAGGCGCTGCACTAAATGCTTTATAAATATTATCTTAATTAACCCTTACCTCAGCCATTTTAGGGTTGAGATTGTAGCCATTTTTAGATGAGGAAAAAAAAAGACTCAGAAAGGCAAAAACTCTTCCCCATAATCACACTGCTAAGAAGAACATATAAACCCTAAATTTCAGACTCAACTTTTTCTGACTCATGCTGCATCAATATCCCTGAAGAGAGGGTTTCCATCCCTATCCTAAGGTTGCAGAATGCTAATCCCACCAGTCTACCTCCCTCCAAATTCCTATACCTTAAGTTAAAAACTTCATATTAGGTTCTTGACTATCTCAAAAAGAGCTTTCTATTTTGGAATGGCCACTGGGAATGTAAAGACCATGAACTGAAGTTACTGGGACTGTCAGTGCTCAAGAGCTTGTAAAATCTATATTCATGGCAAGTGAGATCATTTCCACTTTATGTAGTTCTAAATTCTGAGACCAAGTCACGATGCAAGCTTTCTCTTCCAGAAGGCAATTCAACTTTGGGCACGATGGGGCAAGTTTCAACCATGAATATACACATGTAGATTTTAAACATGTGCATATCCATATTTTATACATTTTGAAGGAAAAGACTTTGCTTGTTTGTGTTAAAAGTTGGTATCATGGAATAAGGTTAAAATGTATGAAACTTTTCTTAAATTAAAAAAAATTTGTTATGGTAAAGGATAGAGAGTCTTTCTGAAAATACATATAAACTATTCACAATAGTTGAGCTCTAATTTTGCTTGGACACTGCTTACATAAGCCATTATATGTAAATAGTAAGGCTTACAAAATTTAAACTTATAGCTGGAAATAATTATTTTGGGGGAGGAGAAGGGGAAGATGTCAAGATCTTTTAAAAGAATGATGTAAAGAAGAGCCATTCTGATTTCTGAGGAATAAACCAGAGAAATGCGATGCTTTCAGCATAAAGACAGTCTCTAAGTGCTTCTTTATTCTAAGAATGAGCAAGTTCCCCCGAGAGAACTGATGGCAGCAGAAAGACACCACGGCAGCACCAGGAGACTTACAAAGCAGCCGCACTTCCAGCTGTGAGTACAGTGATAGCTGTTTCTAGATGCTGTGTCTGGCCTAAGGTTTACTGCAATGCAAGAATATTCAGAAGAAAATGGTTGGAATAAATTGATCGTGTGCAAGGAAAAGGGAAAAGGTTATCGAATTACAGAAAGGTGTTGGTTCTTTTAAAAATAAAATAGAAAGCTTGTTCTAGGGAGCTTAAATATTTACTTAAGTGCTTGCTGATGGCTTTTTTTTTTTTTTTTAATTTCGGCATATGATGGGGATACAGATTTTAAGGTTTCAATAAATGCCCTTTCCCCCGCTCCCCCCACAAGTCTGAGTCTCCAGCATGACCATCCCACAGACAGTGCACTTCTCACTCATTATGTATGTATCTACCCACCCCCGCCCCATCCCCCTGCCCAATACACTATTATTTTAATACCTATGTGTCCACTTAGGTGCTGCTCATTTAATACCAGTTTGCTGGTGAGTATATGTGGTTCTTGTTTTTCCATTCTTGGGATACTTCACTTAGTAGTATGGGTTCCAGCTCTAACCAGGAAAATATTAGATGTGCTATATCACCATTGTTTCTTAGAGCTGAATAGTACTCCATGGTATACATATACCACATTTTATTAATCCATTCT